>PVIH01011198.1:0-70539 GCA_004025045.1 Sigmodon hispidus | reverse complement strand
GCCATTCGTAGTTCCTCTGCTGAGAATTCCCTTTTTAGATCTGAACCCCATTTTTTGATAGGGTTATTCAAGGTTTTGGGATCTAAATTCTTGAGCTCTTTATATACCTTAGAGATCAGTCCTCTATCACTTGTAGGGTTGGTGAAAATCTTTTCCCATTCTGTAGGCTGGCGTTTTGTCCTATTGACAGTGTCCTTGGATTTGCAGAAGCTTCCCAGCTCTGTGTCTTTTATCTTAGCCAATCTAACAGGTGTCAAGTGGTATCTCAAAGTTCTTTTGATTTGCATTTCTCTGATGCCTAAAGATGATGAGCACTTTTTCAGATGACTTTCAGCCATTCCTAATTCTTCTGCTGAGTATTCCCTTTTTAGATCTGAACCTCATTTTTTGATTGGGTTATTCAAGGTTTTGGGCTCTAGATTCTTGAGTTCTTTATATATCTTAGAGATCAATCCTCTATCACTTGTAGGGTTGGTGAAAGTATTTTCCCATTCTATAGGCTGTCATTTTGTCCTATTGACAGTGTCCTTGGCTTTACAGAAGCTTCCCAGCTTCAGGAGATCCCACTTATTGATTGTTGATCTTAGTGTCTGTGCCACAGGTGTTATATTTAGGAAGTGGTAGCCTGTACCAATTCCTAAAAGTGTATGTCCCACTTTCTTTTCTAACAAGTTCAAAGTGGCTAGGTTAATGTAGAGGTCTCTGACCCACTTGGATTTGAGTTTTGTGCACGGTGACAGGATCAGATCTATTTGCATTTTTCTACACACTTCTATCCAGCCATGCCAACACCATTTGTTAAAGATACTATCTTTTTTCCATCGAATATTTTGGGCCTCTTTGTCAAAGATCACGTGTTCATAGGTTTTTGGGTTAATGTTTGGATCCTCAATTCTATTCCATTGATCTGCAAGTCTGTCTTTATGCCAGTACCAGGCTGTTTTTATTACTTTATAACTTGAAGTCAGGGATGGTGATACCTCATGAGGTTCTTTTGTTGAGTAAAATTGTTTTGGCAATCCTGGCTTTCCTGTTATTCTAAATGAAATTGAGTATTGTTCTTTCAAGTTCCAGAAAATACTGTGTTGGGATTTTGATGGTCAGTACATTGAATCTGTAGATACTTTTGGTAGAATTGCCATTTTTACTATGCTGATCCTACTTTTCCATTTTCTGATATCCTCTTCAATTTCTTTCTTTAGTGATTTAAAATTTTTGTCAAATAGATCTGTTACTTCTTTGATTATAGTTACTCCAAGATATTTAATACTATTTGCTGCTATTATGAAGGGTAATGTTTCCCTTATTTCTTTTTCAGTTCTTCTACCTTTAGTGTATAGAAGGGCTACTGATTTCTTTGAGTTAATCTTGTATCCTGCTACATTGCTGAAGGTGTTTATCAGTGAACTCAACTCTCCTATAAAACGAGGCACACTAACAAGATGGATACAACAACAGAAGCCATTCTTCTATTGCCTACAAGAAAAACACCTCAACCACAAACACAGACACAGTATAGAGTAAAGGGTTGGAAAAAGATTTTCTACTCAAATGGTCCTAAGAAACAAGCTGGGGCTACCATCCTAATATCTAACAAAGTAAACTTTAAGCTAAAAGCAATTAAAAGGGACCAAGGTGGTCATTACTTATTCATCACAGAAAAAATTAGTCAAGAGGAAATTTCAATCCTGAATATTTATGCCCCTAATATAAGGGCACATACCTATGTAAAAGAAACACTGCTAAAGCTCAAATCTCACATCAATTCTCACACCCTAATAGTGGGAGATTTCAATGCACCACTTTCAACCCTGGATAGGTCAACCAGACAGAGACTCAACAAAGAAATAAGGAGTCTAAAAGAGGTTATGATACAAATGGATTTAATAGATATCTACAGAAGCTCCACCCTAATGCAAAGGAATATACATATTTCTCAGCTCCTCATGGAACTTTCTCTAAAACTGACCACATAATTGGTCATAAAGCAAATATCAACAGATACAAAAAAATGAAAACAATCCCCTGGAACATATCGGTCCACCAGGACCTAAAGTTAGAGTTCAACAACATCAAAAATCAAAGAAAGCCTACCAACTCATGGAAACGAAACATCACTCAGCTGAACCATCTCTGGGTCAAGGAAAAAATTAAGAATGAAATCAAAGTCTTCCTAGAACTTAAAGAAAATGAATCCACAACATACCCAAACTTATTGGACACAATGAAAGCAATCTTAAGAGGAAACTTCATAGCACTAGATGCCTATATGAAAAACCTAGAGAAATCTCACACTACGGACCCAACAGCTTAGCTGGAAGCCTTAGAACAATTAGAAGTAAACTCACCTAGAAAGAGTAGATGGCAGGAAATAATCAAACTTTGGACTGAAATCAATACAATTGAAACAAAAAGAACAATACAAAGAATCAATGAATCTAAGATTTGGTTCTTTGAGAAAGTCAACAAGATAGATAAGTCCTTATCCACAGTAATCAAAAAAGAGAGAGTTTCCAAATCAACAAAATCAGAAATGAAAAAGGGATCATAAGAACGGACCACCAGGAATTCCAGACTATTATCAGAGCATACTTTAAAAACTGTATTCCACAAAAAATGGACAGCTTTCTGGACAGGTACCATTTCCCAAAAATAAATGAAGATGAGATTAATTACCTAAACAGACCTACACCCCTTAAGGAAATTGAAGCTGTCATTAAAAGCTTCCCTAAAAATAAAAGCCCTGGTCAAGATGGTTTTAGTGCCGAATTCTACCAGACATTCAAAGAAGAATTATTACCGTTACTCCTCAAACTATTTCACACAGTAGAAACTGAAGGGATATTCCCAAATTCCTTTTATGAGACCACAATTACCCTAATACCCAAGCCACTCAAAGACACAACAAAGAAGGAGAACTACAGACCAATTTCCTCCATGAATATTGATGCTAAAATTGTCAACAAAATTTTAGCAAACCATATACAAAAATATATAAAAATTATCATCCACCAAGACCAAGTAGGCTTCATCCCTGAAATGCAGGGCTGGTTGAACATATGTAAAACCATAAACATTATCCACCATATAAACAAACTAAAGGAACAAAACCACATGATCATATCCTTAGATGCCCAAAAAGCCTTTGACAAAATCCAACACTCCTTTATGATTAAAGCCCAGGAGAGATCAGGAATACAGGGAGAATACCTAAATATAATAAAGGTGATTTACAAGAAGCCGACAGTCAGTATCAAACTTAATGGAGAAAAACTCAAAACTATCTCACTAAAATCAGGAACTAGACAAGGATGTCCTCTCTCCCCTTATCTATTCAATATAGTTCTCAAAGTTTTAGCTAAAGCAATAAGAGAACAAAAGGAGATTAAGGGGATACAAATTGAAAAGAAGAAGTGAAACTATCTCTATTTGCAGATGATATGATTGCATACATAAGTGACCCACCAAATTCTTCCAAGGAACTGCTATAGCTGATAAACACCTTAAGCAATGTAGCAGGATATAAAACTAACTCAAAGAAATCAGTAGCCCTTCTATACACTAAAGATAGAAGGATTGAAAAAGAAATAAGGGAAACATTACTCTTTATAATAGCTGCAAATAGTATTAAATACCTTGGAGTAACTATAACCAAAGAAATAACAGATCTATTTGACAAAAATTTTAAATCACTGAAGAAAGAAATTGAAGAGGATATCAGAAAATGGAAAGCTCTCCCATTTTCCTGGATAAGTAGGATCAACATAATAAAAATGGCAATTCTACCCAAAGCAATCTACAGATTCATTGCACTGCCCATCAAAATCCCAACACAAAATTTGATGCAACTTTATGTCTATATCCTCCTAAGTGAGTTATCACAAGCTCAGAAAGATAGGCAGGGTACTACTTACTCATTAATGGATTCTAAGGAAAAAAGAAACAAGCAAAGCATGTCCAAGCTGCAAACCACAACCACTGAACAGCTTGGGATCTTAAACACCTTGGACTGACACTTTGGATCTCACTCTCTCTAGAGGAACACCTTACTCAGTCTCAGTTTTGGGATGAGAAAACTGGATCTGCCAATAGTGGAAGCTGACCTGAGCAATAATGGGGCCTTGGGACATCCTGCCCCTGCTAGGGAGGAGATGGGGAGATGTGGAGAAGAGAGAGTGACTGGAGGGTTTGGGAGGGGGATGCGATCTTGAATAAGGATATAAACGGATAGAAAATGTGACTTTATTCACAATAAAAAAAATTTTTTTTTTTTTTTTTTTTTTTTTTTTTTTTTTTTTTTTTTTTTAAAGTTTATTTATTTACTTATTTATTTGCCTTGGTGTTTGCCTGGAACTGGAACTACAGACAGTTGTTAGCTGCCATGTGGGTGCTGGGAATCGAACCCGGGTCCTCTGGAAGAGCAGACGGTGCTCTTAACCGCTGAGCCATCTCTCCAGCCCCAATAAAAAAAAATTTTTAAAGATAAAAAAAGAATCATTTGTTTGCAGATGCCTCACTTTAAATAAATGTCTATTGTAACCATTAAAAAATTTTATCTACAAGATGAGGCTATGTCCAGTACCACTATTATGGATAAAAATTATTTCTTGGCTGGTTATGAACAGTAGTAGAACCTAAGATGATTGTTTTGCTAAATGGAGAAAATAAATGATGATTCCTTAACTTTTCACTTCATATATTTAGATATATTCACCTTTCATGCCTTATCAAAAAAGCTTTCAAACCCCCATATAGGCATTTAAGATTATACACACACACAAATACACACAAACAAAACATTGCTGCAACATGACGATGCCAGAGATAGACAGCCATGCCCAGGGGGCAAACTGTAGTGTTGTCTGGAACACACTAATATAGAGTAATATAGAGAAGTGAGCACAGAGTCAGTGGGAACAGTTATATTTGGGCATTTGATATAGGTCATCATAATTCAAAGTTTGGCTCCATGTATTAACTTCCAATTGGGTATACTGGTTGATATCTTGTGATAGGTTATAAAATGAAGTCCTAAGGAAGTAATAACTTAGAATTAGCTAATTATGCATAAACTGATATAGTATAATCTTCACAAAATTCTACATTAAATGTGTAGAATTTGAATTTCATAAAAATAAAAATATATAACAAAAGAAAGCATGACAAACCAATGAAATTTCTGAATGACTTCAGAAACAATGACATACTAAAAATAATTGCTGTATTGAATGTCAAATTTACAAAATGTTTAAGACTATTTACATATAACTCTTTAATTGGTCCATCACCATATAATACTAATACAGAAAATACATATTTTTTGAAATGCAGTTGTCAAATTAGTAAAACATATAGATGATTCAAGTGGAAGAACACAGAAATTAGGATTTCACTAGCAAATAAAAATCAATAACACAAAAATAATAGTGAATTCAAAGGGAGAATGCAAAAATCAGGACATATCTCATCATGGAAAAGAATAAATAAAGAAATCAGTTAGTCTAATATTATTACCTAAAAAAATAACAGCCTATGAGATCAAACGCAAAATTTTAACTTCATATGTGAGTATTCAGATAGTGAAAAAAATGGTGTTTAAGAACTCTTTAATTTAAGAAACAGGAGAGCTAGGTTTTAAGGTATCTCTCCTAGCATATGTTTTCCCCCTAATGTGATGAAATGAATTCATTTCTGGTCTTAATAATATGATGTAGCACTTGGGGGCAAAAATTATGGCTAAGAGTGACATACTGGAAGCCAATATAGAAAAGACTTCCATAGCCACCATGACCTTCCCCTTGGTGCTGTGGTACACAGGGAGGAAGGTGATCCAGACACTGCAGAACACCAACATGCTGAAAGCCAGGAGCTTGGCTTCATTGAATGTGTCAGGCAGATTCCTGGACAAAAAAGCCATAAGATAGCTCCCTAGGGCCAGAGTTCCCAGGTATCCCAGGATGCAGTAGAAGGCAACAGCTGAGCCTTTGTTGCACATGATGATGATGTGTCCATGTTCTGAATGAGCTTCTTTGTCAATAAATGGAGGAGAGGTTGCCAGCCAAATTCCACAAAGAACAACTTGCAGCAGTGTGCAGATGGGAATGATGAAATTGGGGGCCTTAGAAATCAGCAGCCATCTCCCCATTCTCCCTGGAACAGTGATCTTGAAGGCTATAACTACAGTGAGAGTTTTGGCCAGCACAGTGGAAAGAGCCACAGTGAACAGAAGTCCAAATATATTCTGCTGCAGGATGCAGGTGACTGTGCTAGGACGGCCAATGTAAAGCAATGGACAGAGAAAACAGAGGGCCAGAGTGATGAGCAGGATGTAACTGAGAGCCCGGTTATTGGCCTTGACAATGGGAGTGTCTCTGTGCTTCAGAAACACGCCAAGAACAACTGCTGTAAGGAAAGAGAAGCCCAGGGACATGAAGTTGAGTGTTTTCCCTATGGGGTCATCATAGGCCAGAAATGTCACAGTCTTATATCGGCAGTAATTTTTCTCTAAATTTGCAAAGTGAGTTTCTGGACACTTCACACACTGATGCACATCTGAAAGAAATGCAGGTAATCATAAGTGCTTACTCTGTGTTCCTCTTTATTCTAAGCCACTTCCCCATTACAAAGCATTAAAATATTATCTAACTTTTTTGTTTCAGATACAAATACAGAAGGATTAAACTTAATTTCCAAACTGCCTTATGTTGGCACAAATTAAATAGCCTCAGTCCTTGCTCTGTTGTTACTCATATGCTATCTTTGCCTGTAATGATACTATTGTGTCTGATTTACAGGTCATCATTGAAGCTCTGACATACACAGCAATAACATAATTTGGCTTTGATATTGCTTTGTATTAATAAATCTCTTTTCTTAAGAGATAATGGCACTTCAGTTTGATAGAGAAAGTGTTTTTTGAAATCTTTATATGTATTCCAAATGTATCAACATTGTCTGGGTTTCTTTATTCTCTGAAGGAGTCTGAGTTAATTAGTATTCTTAAATTCTTGAAAACAGATCCCCAGCCCACATCAGACTAAGTGTCCAGCAGAGTCAACCACTGCAAACCAGAAGCCCCAGTAAAACCTAGTTCCCTGGACACACCCAGCTACAAAGCCCTACCCCATTCCCCAACACACACCATCACCATGCAACCTCAGTGGCAACCAGAAACCCACCTAAGACAAAGAGATTCAAGAACACATCAGATTAAGAGATCTCCAGCCCATATGAGACTAAGAGCAAACAGAGGAAGAAAGGGGCAGATACCAGTACAAGAATACATATAACAATATAAAGAACAATGTGACACAAACAGAATATGGTGGTTCTACAACAACATGACCAGAGCAAGGCAATGCAGAAGAAGCAGAAGGAAATGACCTTAAACAGAACTTATGAATATGATAAGAGTCTTAAAGGAGGATATAAAAAATTTCCTTAACTATGTTCATAGCAAGCAGCATTATTCATAATAGCAAGAACATGGAAACAACCTAGGTGCCCCTCAACTGAAGAATGGATTAACAAGCTGTGGTACATCTACACAATGGAGTACTACTCATCAGTAAGAAAAAAATAATATCCTAAATTTTGCAGGCAAATGGATGGATTTGGAGAATATCCTCCTGAGAAAGGTCTCACACATGCAGAAAGAGAAGCAGTTAATGTACTCACTCATTAGTGTACTTTAAAAAAAAAGTAAAAGAGAGATGTCATTGTACACAAGAACTCAAGGCTAGAACATAGCTAAAAGACACAATGCCTTACTTCTACATTGATGGCCTCTGTCAGGGGTGTGGGTGAGGAAAGCCTCTTTTCTTTAAGGGTCTGTCCACAGTAAGTTTAATTATGCTCCAGTAAGTAAATGATCAGCATGAATGGGCAGTTTTGTAAATGAGGAGGTCATAAGAGTGGGCATGAATGTGAGACTGAATCTGATGGGGTGCATGATGCAAAAATACCAAGTAATAAATATCTATATAAATTTTCTTGAAGAAAATACAAACAAACAATTGGAAGAGATCAAGAAATCCCTGAAAGAAACATACAGAAAACCAAGAGAAAGCAATCAAATAGGAGGAGGAGGAAACACTTCAAGATTTAAAAATTAAAATAGAATCAATAAAGGAGACAAAAACTGAGGCAATGCTGGAAACAGAAAATCTGAAGGAGCAAACTAGAACTATAAATGTAAGCAAGATAAACAAAATGCAAGAGATGAAAGAAAGGCTATGTGGTGTGGAAGATTCAACACACAGCCTTTCTTTCAAATAGGAAACAGACAGATGCCAGCCAGACACAGTTGCCAGAGTAACCGGAGCTGCCAGGAGATACAGAGGAAATGCTGCTCTGAGAAAAGGTACTGAGCCATGCAGCTGAACAAGATGGGTTGAGTTCAGATGAAGGAGCTAGCAAATTATATGTCTGATCCCTAGGCCAATCAACATAAAAATTATACAAGCATCTGTGTATTTCTGTGGTACTATGGGTCTAAACTTCTATACGAGACCAGAAAGTTGGGCAGGAAACATTTACAGCAATTGCTGCCCAATGTGGGTGATAAACACCTACATAAAACCTGAGAAAAAATTTGAAAAGTGTTCTAGATCATAGAATCAGAGCCAAAAACAGTTTCTGAGTTGTGCCTCTCACATGAACCATGGTACAGAACACCCTACCCTGGTGAGGCTTGTGGGATTAGATTTGAATTAAAAATCACGGGCTTTTAGAATGCAGCTTAAAAGCTGTAACAAGGCCAGTTCCTGAAGTTTTAGAGAAGACTCAGCATAAGAAACAAGCTGTGAATTCAGACCCAAGCAGAGATGGGCAGGTTACAGCACTTGACACCCATTCTGGAAAGTTGCTTTCCATGACCAGGGTCAATCTGTAGAACCTGATCCAAGACTCTCCTTAGCAGACTAGACTAGGAATTGGCTATAAGGGGCTCCTCCAGCCACACCTAAAAGAAGGGATCTTGCACAGATGGCCCTGCCTCCAACTGCCTCAGCAGAGAAGGACTGAGGACTTTGAAATTCAGACCCTGTCCAGAGGTGAGCAGGTTCCAGCACCTGATCCCCCATCTAGAAAGTTATGTTCCGGGACCAGGATCAATCTGCAGAAGCCTAATCCCAGTCTCTCCTTAGCAGACAGGACTAGGGTTTGGCTGTGAGGGCTCCTCCAGCCACACCTAAAAGAGGGGACCTTGCACGGTCGGCCCCACATCCAACTGCATCAGCAGAGAAAAACAGAGGCTTTGAAATTCATACCCAATTCTGGAACCAGGGTCAGTACGTAGTGTCTGATCCCAGACTCTCCATAGCAGACAGGAGTAGGGTTTGGCTGTGAGGGGTTCCTCCAGCAACACCTAAAAGAGGGGACACTGGATGGCCGGCCCCACCTCCAGGGCAAACTGTGTCATCAAAGAAGGACTGAGGCTTTGAAATTCAGACCCTATCCAGAGCTGAGTCAGATATTGAGCAAACCCCTTGCTCAGAGGAGAGAGTAGACACACAAATCCTCTTGCCACAAAATACTAGGAGCAGGCTAATCATGAAATACTAAAGCCATGGGCAGATGCCAGTGCAAAAATACACATAATACTATAAAGAACAACAAGACAACTCCAGACAAAACTGGTGTTCCTACAACTACAAGACCTGAACAGAGCAATGAAGACGAAGCCAAAGGAAACAGCATCGAACACAGCTTTATGAAGATCATTGAAACCCTCAAAGAAGATATGAAAAATTCCCTTAAAGGAATAGAAGAAAATACAAACAAAAAATTGGAAGAGATGAAAAAATCCTTGAAAGAAAACCAAGAAAAGGTAAACCAAAAAATGAAAGAAACATTCCAGGAAATAAAAACTGAAATAGAAGCAATTAAAAAAAGCACAAAATGAGGCAAAGATGGAAGAAGAAAACCTGAAGAGTAGGAACTACAGATACAAGCACAACCAACAGAATTCAAGAGATGGAAGAGAGAATCTCTGAAGTGGAAGACACAGTAGCTGAAATAGATATATCAGTCAATGAAAATACTAAAACCAAAAAAGCCATAACACAAAATGTTCAGGAAATCTGGGACAACATAAAAACACCTAACATGAAAATAATAGAAATAGAAGAAGAAGAATACCAGCTCAAAGGCACAGATAATATATTCAATAAAATCATAGAAGAAAACTTCCCTAACTTGAAGAAGGAAATGCCTATAAAGATACAAGAAGCTTACAGAAAACCAAATTGATATGACCCAAAAAAAAAGTCAGCACGCCACATAATAATCAAAACCACAAAACACAGAGCAAAGAAAAAATTTTAAGAGCTGCAAAAGAAAAGGGCCAACTTACTTATAAAGGCAGACTCATCATAATAACACCTGAAGAATCAACGGAAATGATGAAAGCAAGAAAGGATTGGTCTGTAGGTAGTCATGTCAGCAATGGTTGAAGAACACAAGGTAGGTATGAATTCCAATGTCAGAAGTGTGTTATTTCAGTGAAAAAATGAACTGTAACCTGTGGTTTTAACAGTTGGAAGGAGGGGGATCATCTTCACTTGGAGTGGACTAATTGCAGTTCACTTGCAGAAATTTCTCACTTGCTTAGATTTTGCAGATGTAGACAGCTGTGAATGTTTTCTGCATGAGTGACATTTACCTGTCTGATTGGAAATCTCATTCTCTGGGCATTGTGTGCAGTCAAAACAACAAGCAGCCTCACCCTCTCGGTGGGTTTTCCTGAATCCTGGTTGACAGCTCTCACTGCATACAGACCTAGGAATCTGAGAACAATAAATGAATGTTAGCAAATCGTCATGCTTTTATGGAATCACTAAAAGTGAGTTTTTGAATATACAGATGTTATTACATTTTGTTACATAATATTACAAATATTAATATTTGTAAATGAAGATAGTTTAATTTTTATTCCTAAAATATTCACAAGTCCATGTAGCAAATGCTTGGCCCTAATAACATTAATTTGTTGGAAAATTGTTGAAAGATTATGAGATGAGGTATAAAAGTAAAAATTTAGGTCTGAGGTAGCATTCCTCGGTAAGACTACAAAGCTATTGTTTCTTGACTCCTTGCTAGAAAGGTAAATAAATTTTCTTGATAGAAAAGGATTGGGGCTGGAGAGATGGCTCAGCGGTTAAGAGCACCCTCTGCTCTTCCAGAGGACCTGGGTTCAATTCCCAGCACCCACATGGCAGCTAACAACTGTCTGTAGTTCCAGTTCCAGGCAAACACCAAGGCAAATAAATAAATAAATAAAGTTTAAAAGAAAAGGATTTATCTTGTCTTCCATGGTAGTTGTTCATCATAGAACCACTGTAAAAACGAATTTAGAAGAATTATTGTGAAAGATTTTTTATGTTACTTGAGGTCAAAAATCCTCTCTAGGAACACCTGACCCAGTCTTGATATTGGAATGAAGAAAGCGGACTTGCCTGGAATGGACAACAAACTAAGCCACCTTTGGACCTTGGGACCTCCTGCCCTTGCTGGGGAGGAGATAAGGAGATAGGGAGAAGAGAGAGTGACTGGGAGGGGCAGGAAAGGGAAGGGAGTTTGAACAAGGGGATACATGGGTAAAAAATGAGACTTTATTCATAATAAAAAAAATCCTCGGGGGCTGGAGAGATGGCTCAGCGGTTAAGAGCACCGTCTGCTCTTCCAGAGGACCCGGGTTCGATTCCCAGCACCCACATGGCAGCTCACAACTGTTCCAGTTCCAGGCAAACACCAAGGCAAATAAATAAATAAATAAAGTTTAAAAAAAAAAATCCTCTCCAAAGTGACTAGCCCCAATTTATTGGCCCTTTTCCCAGAATAAATGGAAAGGAAGAAAGGATGATAACAGTAGATTTCAGCTGTCTTGGCACCTGACTGTTGATGCAATGTAAAGAGTCACCTGCTTTTAAAGACATGGATTCCTGCAATGATGGAATATATACCCAAACTGTACACTAATAAAAATCCTCCTATACTCTTTGTTAAGTAGTATTTTTGCAACAGTAAAACAAGCAAATAACACATCTGCATATTTCCATCATGCTGTTCTGTCTTGACAGGATCTAGAAGCAAAAAGCCAACTGATCATTGACTGAAAACTTCCAAGACAGGATCAAAATAAATCTTTTGTCAGGTGATCTGTAATGCTAATAGAAATCATCCTGAAATAGATACTTTATATATTGTTAGCATTAGGCATCTGTACTAGCCTGCCCTTAGGGTCCTCACCCCTGTGTGTGTTTGCTATTTCCCCTTATAAAAGATGGGCCTAGCTCACCTCTCATAGCTCCCTCTCTCTTTCTCTTTATTCACTCTTGTCCCCAGGGACCAATCTCTGCCCCCTTCTCTGCTTCCTTCTCTGCCCCTTCTCTTTCTTCCCATCAATAAACCTCCTACTTGGGCCCTGTTTTGCGGTTTGACTCTTTTGACCTACTTTTAAAATATAACATTTGGTTCCCTGACAGGGAAAGGCTCTCGCAGCAGGACCCTGGAACCTGATCCACCCACAATATCCCCACTCTCCCACCTAAGTAAGGGATCACTGGGGCTCTCCATCTAATACCAACAATTGGTAAACACACACACACACACTTATCCACACTGGCCATTTCCCACAAATGAGGTTTTATTTTTTAGAGCATGGTCCCCACCTTCTGACCTTTTTTTTTTTTTTTCCTGGTATCAAATGATTGTCTCACTCTTAGTCCATTGACACCTGACTCTTTGGATGACAATCCACCAAGCAATTTGTGCCTCCTCATCATTCCCTCTAAATCTCTGAGATGCTAGAGATTCCGGCCTTTGGATATTATTCTTTCACCTAACTCATGGAAAATGTGTCTACCACTACATCTAACACCTGACTTAAGGGCTAAATTTATTTGCCTTTGCCCCAATACCTCTTAGACATTAGTTCAAATAGTTACATACCAGCACCTGGTATTTCACAGGACCCTTGCAACTTCTTGCCGTGATCCAATAGATGGAAGGGGGTACCCTACTTTCAAGCTTTATCTTACCTTCACGCCAAGCCTTTCCTTTGCTCTTCCTTCCTGCTCCCCCAGTCATCCCCTGCTAGCTATGAAAGCAGTTACATCATTATCTGTCACCAGGTCTCCTTCCACAACATGTGCACTCTTTTAATCTCTTGGCTTACCTCCTACTTTTCTCTATTTTTCTCTCTTGCATCTTCCTTTCTCTGCAGCTTCTCCTCTTCTTTCTGCCTGCCTTTCTCAACTCCCCACTCCAATGCAGCCATTCACTCTTTCACTCTTCATAGCTTCTCTTCCCAATAAACCTCTTGCACTACCTCTGTAGTGTGTGACATGTTCACATAGTTCTATACCCTAGTAGGGCCAGTCAAAGGTAGCCACGTCATGGCAGGATCTCACCTGCCTTCTTCACCTGAAACAGATCTGCTCTTTCCTGACCATAACAAATCTACTTTATGATTCATTCTCTTCCACTTGTAACAAATCTGCTTTCTCATTCATCAAGAGCTTTGACTTCCATTCAACACCAACCACTAGGTCTTGGGTGGGGATACCCATCTCTGATCTTTCCCTGGTTGTGACACTGGCCTAAGTATTCTTTGCACCAAGCAGTTGGGGAAATGAGGAAGAGTTCTCCACTTTCTTTTTCTTTGCTCTAGGACCTGCTTATGTCTGTGACTTCTCCCTCTTTGGGTGTCCTGTTTGTTGCAATCTGAGGGGTCAGAGGTAGAGGGTCCAGATTCATCTTGCTCAGGACACATCAATTTTCTTTTTCTTTTAATTTATTCAACTCCTGATTAATATGTGTGTGTGTCTATGCATGTGACTTGCATTTATACCTACTTATGCCTTTGCCAAGTGTTCAACACCAAGCTTCTAGAAAATTTAAATAAGTGGTGAAATATGCTTGATAAAGTATTTGGTAAACTCAGAGAACAGACTTTAATGTAACTTTAGCTATTGTGTGCCCTCAGTAATCAACCACCAGTGTCTCTTGATGAATCAGATAAAAAGAAGGGGTCACGGTAATCCTGTGGTAATGGGAAAGAGAAAGGAATGGGTGCTTTAAGATTTGCTTAATTACGAAGTGATCTGATATGTATAAAAGAATGAAACATGCTTCAGATTTCTCTCTCTTGCTATGTTACTGTTTACAACCTTGACATTAATTGATGGAATTCTGATAAGCTCTTAATCTAGCTCTGGCAGAACACTAAATACTATTGTATAGCACAATAGTATCATAGCCACAAGCTCAGAATTTTATATTTCTTTTGGTTTCTTTCTAATGGATCTAAAACACCTCATTTTGTAAACTCAAAATTCTTGTGAACTCCAGGAAATTGACTTGCATACACCTGAGAAGCATCTTGCCAGGTTTGAGGTTCAAGCAGCACCTGACAGTTCCACAGAGCATGGACAGTGAAATGAAACAGCCAGATACCTAAGAACATGGCCATCACCCTAGCTTTCTCAGGTCCCCCAAAGATTGTCAATGTTCCCCAGGTAAGCAGGAAGCAGTCTGGATAACATATTGCCCTCATTCCCATCTCAACTACTACCCCTTTCTAATTCCTCACTGTCTTCTAATAAGCAAAATAGAGGAATGTTAGCATTTAGACATATGTACTGGCCTGCCCTTAGGGCTGCAACAGGATATAGTCTCAGCTGCAACCACTAAGAGAAAGGCCTGTGTGAATTTGTTACCTTCCCATATAAAAGGTAGGCCTGGCCTACTTCCCATCTCTCTTTTTCTTTCTCTTTCTTTGCTCTTGCCACCAGAAATTTGTCTTTGTCCTCTTCTCTACCTCCTTCTCTACCCCTTGTCTCTCCTCATCTCAATAAACCTCCCACATGGGCCGTGTTATATGCTTTGACTCCACCATATCATATATGATATTAAGTAAATGGGCAGATTAAAAAACAAATAGTTCATTCATCAAAATTAGATACTAAAAAATTATTTATATTGGTGGTCATTAAGTGTCTATGGATGGGCCTATGTGAGCAATGAAGAGTCATGACACAGATATTTATATGTAGATATAAAATTTACTTGCAGGTCAAAATACTGATGTAAAATGCAACCCACCTCTGTCAATCCTGTTGACCACTGTATTAAGTGATAAAATAAAGACAATTTCTGGCCCTCTGGAGCATTTGGAGAAAATTTTCCTACTTTCACATTTAGCCCAAGACCTTTTGGGAAATTCCAAAAATTGAAAATGTCATATTCTGGATGAAATTTCATTTTCCAATCCAGAACCACCTGGTCTCCAGCATAATTGATGAGTTGTGTGTTTTTTAGAAAAGGGTGAAGCTAAAAGAGATGCAAACATAAATGTTACATAAACTCCAGAGAAGTGCAGCAGAGCAGAAGCAGATAACATCTCTTCTTGATTTTAATCTCTGATGTGACAAACACTTTTAGTATATGTCAATTACATCAAATAAATGATACCAAAAAATTATGGAAACAACATTACACTGCTAAAATATTCCAATCAATTTTATTAGAAAATTTGGAACTAAGCAGTTCCAATTTATAAATGAAATGTGCATGATGGAAATTCTCATGTTCTCTGAAAATATAGTATACCCAATTAAATTTTGAAAATATTTAGAGTGTCACTCTGCAGAATGAATGATCTTATAAAACAATAATTATTTACATAACAAGCATTTTAGAAGTCTTCAGGTTAATTGAGATAATACTTTGTCTCTGCCTTTTCTGTTGTGTGAAATCTGTGGGGTAAGTGCACTTTTTATATGGAGAATTTTACCCTGCAATTATTATATTACCCTTTGTAATACAACTACATGTTGATTTAAAACATATTCTCTCTTGCACAGTCTTTTTTCAGATTTTGATAAAATCTAAACTATGTATTGACTAGTTTTAATGCATTTATAAACACTTAGAGTATCATGTTGCTGATATACTACAGAAGTGGCATTACCTGCCAGGGGAAGAACACTGTTTCTTTTCCTTTTCCAAGAGTTTGAAATTGTATTTGATTGAGTATCATTTCATGCAGACTATGGGCCACAGCATACACTGCATTGTACACATTGTAACTCTCTTCACTCATGGCTATGTCAAACATGTTCCCTGGCAAGAATCCCAAGGAGGCATTAGGAAGACAGTTATCCACAATTTTACAATCTTTCCTCAAAAAAGAGCAGTTGAAGAATGAGTGCCACAATACATGAAGATAAATGTCTTGTGGGTATTTAAAAGGATTGGCTGTCTGAATAAAATCTGTAAAATTAATATTCTCTTCCTTATGATGTGAGAAAATAAGAGACCCATGCAATGAATCTAACAAAAAATAGTTATCAAATTTGGAAGCATCCCAATGTGAGTTTAGGACCCAGACTTTCCACATAAGTAACTTCTGCTTAATATTTACTATTAAGCTCAATAGAGAATCAGTGTCCCCATAAAGAATAATCACATTTGCTGATGATTTCAAAATTTGCACCTGATTTTTCCAGGCCATTGTCAGAAATGAACCCCTGGTGACTAGGACCATTTCCACAAATGCTAAGCAGACTCCATTTTTCTCCATCTCACTTCTCAAATCTGACAGAATCTGGCTGCCTCTGTGATCATCTATGATGAACAGTCCAACCCAGTTCCACTGGAAATAAGCCATCAAAGATACAATGCCAAGAATGAGAGTTGTGTCATTAGGGGCCACCTGGTACAGGGAAGAAAACCGTCTTTGTTCACTCAGGGTAGTATCAAAAGGCCCAAAAGTAATCTATAAGGAAAAAAAATCAGAAAGATCGTTGTTGTAGCATTCAACACAATTCTACAGCAATGGTTTGAAGCAATTATGGCAATCCTAATTTGAAGTTCAAATCTATGTTCCTACATATTTATCAGAAAATTACAGTGATGTTCTTGTCAATTTAGCAGCTGCTCATGATTCTACTGAAATTTTATTTACTTTTTGCTGCCCCACAGCCATGAAGTCAGTGCCCCAAAGCTACTCAGGCTGCAGCCTGAAGAGACCTACAGTTTCACAGCCTAGTTTCTCTGTGGTTGCTATATGTAAGCTTAAACTAAGTCTTCAATATTCCATTTACCAAGAAAGACTCAGAAGTCAGATGTGGAGGTGAAAACCTGTTAGATCAGAGAGGATGAGAAGCAACCAGCTGACTTTCCTTTTTGACCAGAGACCCAGCTATGGTCATGTCTCTCCATTGGTCTCAAAGCAAAAAGTAAACATCAAACCCCAAATTCTCCCATACTTTCTCTGTGTGTGTCTCTCTATCTGTATTCCTGGATCATCTGAATTCTCTATGGATAATAGCTGTAGGCTCTGGCCCCTGATCAAGGTTTATTTAACTAACACACTCAGACTCACAGTGGGATCAAATACCCCACAGAAGTACAGACAATTTTCAGAGATTTAATAATGTGGTGTGTCTGTTCTCTCTACCCTTTGTTCCCCTTCTCTTTCTTCTTAGCTACAAAAATATAGATATATTATCAACTATGTCTGCATTATTTCCCTATTTATGAAGTTACTGAAGTTCTATTTTCCCTCACACACAGCTAAAATGTCTCCAAGCAGAGCTGACACCATCTCCTATCCCATCCCTATCTCTCACCTGTGGAAATTTGTAAATGTCCAGCATTTTTCCTATGTATTCAGATATTTCCCAGGATGGTCCTGTAAGTACAGCAGCTGATATGCTCTCTCTTTCACAGCTATAGTTAGGGACGGAATAATCAGGGCCTGAAAATGAGCCAAAAATATTGGCCAGAGTGTATCTTTGACCATGTGGGACATTATGGACCTCAAATCCCAGTGATGTATTAGGTAAAAGATAGGGATTGCTGTTGATCTCCTCAATGGCAAACATCATGGCCAAAATACATTGGTAGTTCCTCAACTTAAACCTGCACAGATGATAGAACACTGTTTAGGAAGAAGACTCATACCACACAACACACGATATATGTGGAAGCCAACTGAAAATAGAATTTTTCATGCAACATATTCTAATTACAGTGTTCATTCCACCAGCTCCTTCCAGGTTCTCCTCACCTCCTCTACACTCAAAACTACAATCTTTCTTTCTATCTCTTATTAGAAAACAGATACCTAAAAGATAATAATAAATTAAAGTAAAAACAAGCAAGGAGGAACAAAATCAGCAAAGAAAAAGAACAAAGAAAAAAGACAAAACCATTATAGTGAGGCAATGGCACATATGTTTTTATACACAGGAAACAGTGAAAACAGAAAATCAGAAAAAGTAATTGCCCAGGTCGTAGTGGTGCAGATCTTCAATACCAGCACTTGGAAGGCATAGGCAGGTTGATCTTTATGAGTTAGAGGCCAGCCTGGTCTACAGAGTATATTCCAAGATAGCAAGGGTTATTACACAGAGAAGCTCTGTCTGAAAAAAAAACAATAATTGCATTGACTTTATTTTGTTGTTGTTGGTGGTTTTCATCTACTACAGAGTATGGGATATGCACTAAAGAATTGTTTACACCCAGTAAGACTACCTTGAAGAAAGCTAATTTCTGTATCTGCAATTGGGCCAAGGATGAGGACTTGTGATAACTTGGAGACAGCTTCTGAATTAAAGTCAGAGGGATGTGTCAGCTTCCCCTCTAAGTTCTGGTACCCAATTTGTCTTAGTGATACAGGCCCTGTGCATCTTTTCACAGGCTCTGTGAGTTCATATGTGCATAAGTCCTGCTATGTTAAGAAGGTCTTGTTTCTTCAATGTAAATCTTTTTTCCTCAATGCTTTGCACTTGCTCTGGCTGTTGTCTTTATACCTCCTCTTCTGCTAACTTCATTGAACCCTGAGGGAAGAGATTTTAAAAAGACATCTGTGGTGATATATTTTATATTTAATAAAATATTGTGGAATATCAGAGAACAGAGTCACCCATAGTCAAGCCATGAGGGATAGAAAGTGGTGGTTCTGTTCTCTGATATTCCAGGCTGATTTGTTTTTACAAGACTAATTCTTTTTTATTGTTTTTTGAAAATCAATATCAAACATTATATGAAAAGCAAAGCATTCATAATAGATTAAGAACTCATATAGTAATAAAACTTCTCTTTTCTCTAAAACACATGAAACATAAAAAAATAAAATCTAAAGCTTCTCAAGCCAGTTTAGGCTCAGCTACAGATAAAGAAAGCACAGTAGGTCACAGCTGATGCCCATGGATGCACTATGGCCACCACAAATTTCTGCTAACTCTTCTACAGTCAAACTATATTTAAAACCTGTTTTCTAATTCTGAGCATAAAACTTAATATTTAGTGCCTGAGTGTTTTTATATTTAAAATATTAATGGTATCTGAAACATAGGATTTTGTAAGACCTGAATATTTAGGTGCCCAATGCCAAGCAAGTACTCAGTAGATGACGACTATCATTCCCCAGTCTATGATCTTCTTCATTTTTTCTCCTTTCAGTATAGCGCTGGCTTTGAGGGCAAGTCCAGGCTGATTTTTTTAAATATAAAATATATCACCACAGACATCTGATTTAAAACTGAGTGTTCCGCTGTGGGATGTAACTTGTCTGATAATGGCTAAGTGACACAGCGATTTATGAATATAAGAGAATATCATTAGAAGATATTTTATGATATACCTTTTTAGCAGAACAATAGTACTTGGTTTTCCCCCATGGTTATATGGCCTAACTAGTCTCAGGTTCAGAGAAGTGTTGTGTTTCAGCTCATAGAGTGAACCTAAAATCCAATCAGATATTGGTTGTTTAGTCTCACAAGCTTTGTGCCATTTTGAACCAGTATATCTTGCAGGCAGTACACTATTATAGATCAGAGAGTCTGTAGGTTTTTTGGTGTTTACTTTTCTCCTTTGGTAGCATTCAGACTGCCTTCCAGTAACATAAACACTAGTCCCTAGGAAAAGTCTCTAGGTCAGTACCAGGTCAACTTTTCCGTGTCCAGTGTGTTCTGTAGGTGTTGTCTTCTACAACTGTGCTTAACCATCAGTTTTTGAAGAGAGCAACCAATAGTCTTGAAAGAAGCCTGGGTTTCAGGGTACCTACAGCGGGGGCTATTTTGCTAACAACTCCACCCATTTCCAAACTGTAACTCTCATTTGGTGGTAAGAAATATTTAGCTGGGGCTTTCTCTGCCCTAATATTTGGTGATTCCATTGTGATTTCCTTCATATATGATGTTTTTATTTTTATTTTAGTAATTGAAATCACCAACTCCCTGCCATTATCAGCCCATGATACCCATACCATTCACTTCAGCTGATACAGCCACAACCAGCAGGACTCCACCTGTGGTCAAAATGGTGTTTATCTTGTGCTTTTCCCTGGTGTCCCCAAAGGTGTTTAGTTTTCAAGTTAGAGTTGACAAAAAGGAATAAAAATTGCACCAATGAAAAGGGAACTTTAAGGTGCTGGGTATGGGGCGTGTCCCCACACACTCCATAGCAGACAGAGATAAACTTGGGTGGTCAGGGTCCCTCCAGCTGCTGCTAAGACAAGGGAACTTGTGTGGACAACTGGCCTCCAACTGCTCAAACAGAGAAGGACAAAGAACGTGAAATTCAGTCCCCTGCCCAGAGCAGAGGTAGAGATTGAGCAGACATTTTGTTTAGAGGTGACAGGAGACACACAAGCTCGCTTGCCACAACTGACCAGGAGACACCTAATCGTGAACCACGGAAGCCATGGGCAGATGCCAGTACAAAAATATATATAATAATATAAAGAACAACAAGGTAACTCCAGAAGAAAGTGGCGATCCTACAACTACAAGACCTGAACTGAGCAATGAAGAGGAAACAGAAGGAAGCAACACAAAAATTCCTTAATGATGATCATTGACATTCTCAAAAAAGATATGAAAAATTCCCTTAAAGTAAAAGAAGAAAATACAACCAAAAAATTGGAAGGGATTAACAGATCTATGAAAGAAAACCAAGAAAAAGTAAACCAAAAAATGAAAGAAATATGCCAGGAACTGATAACTGAAATAGAAGCAATAAAAATGGCACAAAATGAGGCTAAAATGGAAATAGAAAACCTGAAGAAAAAAGCTGGAACCACAGATACAAGAATAACCAACAGAGTTCAAGAGATGGAAGATAGAATCTCTGAAGTGGGAAGACACAGTAGCTCAAATAGATATATCAAGATATAGAAAATACTAAAACCAAAAAAGCCATAATACAAAATGTTTAGGGAATCTGGAACACCATGAAAAGACCTAACTTGTGAGAATAATAGGAATAAAGAAGGACAAGAACACCAGCTCAAAGGCACAAATAATGTTTTAAATAAAATCAAAGAAGAAAACTTTCCTAACTTGAGGAAGGAAATGCCTATAAATATACAAGAAGCTTACAGAACACAAAATAGATATGACCCCCAAAAAAAAGTCAGCACGTCACATAATAATAAAGCCACAAAACATACAGAACAAAGAGAAAATTTTAAGCGCTCCAAAAGAAAAGGGCCAAATTACCTATAAAGGACGACCCATCAGAATAACGCCTGACTATTAAATGGAAACGAAGAAAGCTAGAAGGGCTTGGTCAGAAATTATACAGATGATAAAAGAGCATGGCTGCCAAACTAGAATACTATACCCTGCAAAATTATCAATCATCATAGCTGGAGTAAACAAGATATTTCATGACAAAGTCAGACTGAAACAATATCTATCTACCAATCTAGCACTACAGAAAGTATAAGAGGGAAAAATAAAATCTAAGTACCCCAGATATACCCATGAAACCACAAACAATCAATAACTCCAAAGAAGAATACACCAGAGAAAGGAAATACAAACAAGTTACCACAAAAATGGCAGGAAATATCAATCAGTGGTCACTATTATCTCTTAATATCAATAGAATCACCTCACCCATAAAAAGATGTACACAACAACAGAAGCCATCCTTCTGTTGCCTAAAAGAAACACACCTCAACCACAAAGACAGACACAGGCTTAAAGTAAAAGATTGGAAAAGATTTTCAGGTCAAATGGTCCTAAGAAACAAACTGGGGTTGCCATCCTAATATCTAAAAAAATAGACTTCAAGCTAAAAGCAATTAAAAAGGACCAAGATGGTCATTACTTATACATCACAGGAAAAATTGGTCAAGAGGAGATTTCAATCCTGAATATTTATGCCCCAAATATAAGGGCACCTACCTATGTAAAAAAGACACTGCTAAAACTCGAATCCCATATCAATTCTCACACCCTAATAGTGGGAGACTTCAACCTTACTTTCAACCCTGGATAGACTGGATAGATCAACCAGACAGAAACTCAACAGAGAAATAAGGAGTCCAAAAGAGGTTATGATGCAAATGGATTTAATAGATATCTAGAGAAGCTTCCACCCAAATGCAAAGGAATATACATATTTCTCATCACCTCATGGAACTTTCTCCAAAATTGACAACATAATTGGTCATAAAGCAATTGTCAACAAATACAAAAAAAATGAAAATAATCCCTAACCCTAACCCTAACCTAACGCTAACCCTAACCCTGACCACCAGGGCCTAAAGTTAGAGTTGAACAACATCAAAAATCAAAGAAAGCCTACCAACTCATGGAAATTAAACATCACTCAGCTGAACCATCTCTGGGTCAAAGAAGAAATTAAGAAAAATATCAAAGTCTTCCTAGAATACAATGAAAATGAATCCACAACATACCCAAACTTGTGGGACACAATGAAAGCAATCTTAAGAGGAAAATTCATAGCACTAGATGCCTACATGAAAAACCTAGAGAAATCCCACACTAGAGACCTAACAGCTCAGCTGAAAGCCTTAGAACAATGAGAGGCAAACTCACTGAGAAGGAGTAGATGGCAGGAAATAATCAAACTTAGAGCTGAAATCAAAACAATTGAAACAAAAAGAACAATACAAAGAATCAATGAATCTAAGAGTTGGTTCTTTGAGAATGTTAACAAGATAGATAAGCCCTTCACCAAACTAATAAAAAGAGAAAAGAGAGAGTGTTCAAATGAACAAAATCAGAAATGAAATGGGGGACATAACAACAGAACCCCAGGAAATCCAGAGAATTGTCAAATCATGCTTTGAGAATCTATATTCCAAAAAAATGGAAAACCTAGAGAAAAAGGACATCTTTCTGGACAGGTACCATCTTCGAAAATTGAATGAATATCAGATTAATTACCTAAACAGGCCTATAACCCTTAAGAAAATTGAAGATGTCATTAAAAGCCTCCCCAAAAATAAAAGCCCTGGTCAAGATGGTCTCAGTGCCAAATTCTACCAGACATCCAAAGAAGAATGAATACCATTACTCCTCAAACTATTTTACACCGTAGAAACTGAAGGAATATTGCCAAAATCTTTTTATGAACCACAATCACCCTAACACCCAAGCCAATAAAAGACACAACAAAGAAGGAGAACTACAGACCAGTCTCCCTCATGAATATTGATGCTAAAATTCTCAACAAAGTTTTAACAACCGATTACAATAATGTATAAAAAATATCATCCAACATGACCTAGTAGGCTTCATCCCAGAAATGCAAGGTTGGTTAAACATACAAAAAACCGTAAACGTTATCCATGATATAAACAAACTAAAGGAACAAAACCACATGATCATATCCTTAGATGCGGAAAAAGCCTTTGACAAAATCCAACACTCCTTTGTGATAAAAGCCCTGGAGAGATTAGGAATACAGGGAGAATACATAAATATAACAAAGGTGATTTACAAGAGGCCGACAGCCAGTATCAAACTTAATGGAGAAAAACAAAAAGCAATCCAACTAAAATCAGGAACTAGACAAGGATGACCTCTCACCCCTTATCTATTCAATATAGTTCTTGAAGTTTTAGCTAAGGCAATAAAAAAAACAAAAGGAGATTAAGGGGATACAAATTGGAAAAGAAGAACTGAAGTTATCTCTATTTGCAGATGATATGATTATACACAACCTTGAACCACAAAATTATTCCAAGGAAGTTCTACGGCTCATAAACATCTTCAGCAATGAAGCAGGATACAAGATTAACTCAAAGAAATCAGTAGCCCTTCTACCAAAAGCAATCTACAGATTCCATGCACTGCCCATCAAAATCCCAACACAAATTTTTACAGATCTTGAAAGAACAATATTCAGTTTTATTTGGAATAACAGAAAAGCCAAGATTGCCAAAACAAATTAGCTCAACAAAAGAACCTCTGGAGGCATCTCCAGGCCTGACTTCAAGTTATACTATAGAGCTACAGTAATAAAAACAGCCTGGTATTGGCATAAACACAGACTTGTGGATCAATGGAATACAACTGAGGATCCAGACATTAACCCAAAAACCTATGAACACCTGGTCTTTGACAAAGAGGCCCAAAATATTCAATGGAAAAAAGATAGAATATTTAACAAATGGTGTTGGCATAACTGGATGGTAGAGTATAGAAAAGCACAAATAGATCCGAGCCTGTCACCCTGCACAAAACTCAAATACAAGTGGGTCAAAGACCTCAACATAAACACAGCCACTTTAAACTTGATAGAAAAGAAAGTGGGAAATACACTTCTACGAATTGGCACAGGCAACCCACCTCCTAAATATAACACCAGTGGCACAGACACTAAGACCAACAATCAATAAGTGGGATCTCCTGAAGCTAAGAAGCTTCTGTAAAGCCAAAGACACTGTCAATAGGACAAAATGACAGCCTACAGAATGGGAAAAGATTTTCACAAACCCTACAAGTGATAGAGGCCTGATCTCTAAAATACATTAAAAAAAAAAAAAAACTCAAGAATCTAGAGCCCAAAACATTGAATAACCCAATCAAAAAATGGGGTTCAGATCTAAAAAGGGAATTCTCAGCAGAGGAATTATGAATGGCTGAAAGGCACCTGAACAAGTGCTCATTATCTTTAGCCATCAGAGAAATGCAAATCAAAACAATTTTGAGATACCACTTGACACCTGTTAGATTGGCTAAGATAAAAGACACAGAGGACAGCCTATGCTGGAGAGGATGCGGAGCAAGGGAAACACTCCTCCATTGTTGGTGGGAGTGTAAGCTTGTTCAGCCACTTTGGAATGCAGTATGGTGGTTTCTCAGAAAATTGAGAATCAATCTCCCCAGCGACCCAGCAATACCACTTCTGGGTGTATACCCTAAAGATGCACACTCATACTCCAAAGGCATTAGCTCAACTATGTTCATAGCAGCATTATTTGTAATAGCAAGAACCTGGAAACAACCTAGATGTCCCACAACTGAAGAATGGATTAACAAACTGTGGTACATCTACACAATGGAGTACTGCTCGGCAGTAAGAAAAAATGATATCCTAAAATTTTCAGGCGAATGGATGGATTTGGAGAATATCCTCCTGAGTGAGGTATCACAAGCCCAGAAAGATAAGCAGGGGATGTACTCACTCATTAGTGGACTCTAAACAAACAAACAAACAAACAAGAAAAAAGCAAAGCATGCCCAAGCTGCAAACCACAACCACTGAACACCTTGTCCTGATACCTTGGATCCCACTCCCCCTAGATGAACACCTGACTCAGTCTTGATGTTGAGGGGAGAAAACTGGGTTTGTCAGGAGTGGAGGCTTAACTAAGCAATATTGGGACCTTGGGACCTTGGGACCTTGGGACTGCCTGCCCATGGGGATGGCAGAATGGGGAGATGTGGAGAAGAGAGAATGACCTAATGTGGTGGAAGGGGGAAGGGTTCTTGAATAAAGATATACAAGCATAGAAAATGTGACTTTTTTATTCATAATAATAAAAAAAGAAAAAATAATAATAAAATAAAAAACCATCTGGACTTGGGCTTTTTTTTACTTGGGAGGCTTTTAATGACAGCTTCAATTACCATTAGGATTATAGGTCTGTTTAGGTAATTAATCTGGTCTTCATTTCATTTTGGTAAATGGTACCTCTCCATGAAGCTGTCCATTTCTGCTATGTCTTCCATTTTTGTTTAATATAGATTTTCAAAGTATGACCTGATAATTCTCTGCATATCCTGGGGGTCTGTTGTTATATCCCCCTTTTCATTTCTGATTTTGTTGACTTAGATGCTCTCTGCTTTTTTGTTAGTTTGGATAAGTGTTGACTTTCTCAAAGAACCTACTCTTTGATTCATTGATTCTTTTTATTGTTCTTTTTGTTTCAATTGTATTTATTTCAGCTCTAAGTTTGATTATTTCCTGCTGTGTACTCCTTCTAGGTGAGTTTGTCTCTATTTGTTCTATGGCTTTCAGCTGTACTGTTAGTGTGGGATTTCTCTAGGTTTTTCATTTAGGCGTCTAGTGCTATGAATTTCCTTTAAGACTGCTTTCATTGTGTCCCACAAGTTTGGGTATTTTGTGAATTCATTTTCGTTAAATTCTATGAAGACTTTGATATTTTTCTTAATTTCTTTCTTTACCCAGAGGTGGTTCTGTTGAGTAATATTTAGTTTCTATGTGTTGATAGGCTTTGTGCAATTTTTGATATTATTGAACTCCAATTTTAGGCCCTGGTGGTCCAATATGACACAAGGGATTATTTTCAATTTCTTATACCTATTCATATTTGCTTTATGACCAATTATTTTAGAGAAAGTTCCATAAGACCTGACAAATATGTATATTCCTTAGTATTTGGGTGGAAGTTTCTATAAATATATATTAAATCCATTTGCATCATAACGCTTGTTAGACTCCTTATTTCTCTTTTAAGTCTCTGTCTGGTTGACCTATCTAGGCCTGAAAGTAGGGTATTGAAGTCTCCCACTATTAGGGTGTGAGAATTGATGTGGGATTTCAGCTTTAGTAGTGTTTCTTTTACATAGATAGGTGCCCTTATATTAGGGGCATAAATATTCAGGATTGAAATCTCCTCTTGACCAATTTTTCCTGTGATGAATAAGTAATAACCATCTTGGTCCCTTTTAATTGCTTTTAGCTTAAAGTCTACTTTGTTAGATATTAGGATGGCAACCCCAACTTGTTTCTTGGACCATTTGATTGGAAAATCTTTTTCCAACCCTTTACTCTGAGCCTGTGCCTGTCTTTGTGGTTGAGGTGTGTTTCTTGTATGCAACAGAAGGATGGCTTCTGTTTCTGTATCCATCGTGTTATAGTGTGTCTTTTTATAGTTGAGTTGAGTCCATTGATATTAAGGGATATTAGTGACCACTGATTGAGATTTCCTATTATTTTTGGTGGTAGCTTGTATGTATTTCCTATCCTGGGTTTTTCTTCTTTGAGATTATTGAATGTTTGTGGTTTTGTGGGTCTATCTGGGATCCTTAGGTTGGAGTTTTCCCTCTAATGCTTTCTGTAGTGCTGGATTGGTAGACAGGTATAGTTTCAGTCTGACTTTGTCATGAATTATCTTGTTTACTCCATCTAAGGTGATTGATAGTTTTGCAGGGTATATTTCTCCGTGGTGAGTGTGCATGTGCATGATGCTAGACAGAGAAAATTTCAAATTGGAGTTATGCTCTTCTACTGTACTTAATAACAGGTCTTGTGTGGCACATGAACTTGTGGGATTTTTCTTGTTTCTGCCATCATTTCTCCAAAGCAACAGGTTTACACATGTGCACCATTGTTACTCATGCATTTGTACTTTATCTATGGAGGTATCTATTTATCTATGCCCAATTTTAATTTGTTTATTTTTTTCATTCAAGATTTTGATTCTTGGGGCTGGAGAGATGGCTCAGAGGTTAAGAACACTGACTATTCTTCCAAAGATTCTGAGTTCAATTTCTGGCATTCACATGATGGTTCACATCCATATGTAATGAGATTGGCAGTGTAATGCCACCCAGTGTTATGTATACCCACTGTATACATAACAAATAAATATTTTTTAAGACTTTGAATTCTTTATATATTCTTGTAACTAACCCTCTGTTATATGTCTAGCAGACAATTCCTCTCATTGTATATACTGCCTTTTCATTTCAGTGATGGTCTTTTTGCTGTACAGAATTTTTTTTAATTTCTTGATGACCAATGTGTTAATTGTTATACTTTTATTCTTCCTTTCTTCTTATTTTATTTCTTTCTTTCTTCCTTTGTTCCTTTTTTATGACTTCCTCTTTTGAGACAGGGGACAAGGTCTCTCTATATATGTTTGTCCTGGAACTTGCTATATAAAGGATGGTGGCCTTAAACTCACAAAAAAATCCATTTCCCTCTACTTCCAAGTGCTGGAAATAAAGCTTGTACCACCAAACTAGGGTCTTAATTATTGGTCTTAATGCCCCCTATAATGGTGCAGTTAAGAAAGTCATTCCCTATGTCAATCAATTCAAGTGTATTCTCTACTTTCTTATTTATCAGACTCAGTACATCAAGGTTTTTACAAATATTCTTGATAATCTTGAATCTCCAGAAACTTTTGATCACACACTCATCCCCACTGACTCTTCCCAGACCCACTCCACTGTCTACCTGCCTAACTTTGTGTCTTTACATATAAACCCTTCAAGAGCAATGTGTGCTGCACAGATGTTCTTAATACATGTTTGAATATGGGCCAGCCTATGAAGTTATACATTATTAGAGAAAATTATATTTCCCTCTTTAAGGAACTAAAATTTTTAATTTATTCTGTACTATGGTTGGGATTGTGTGCTCCTTCCCTGAATACTAAGATTTCATCTATCATGAGCTTACATGGTTCTCATCCAAGCTGTCACAATTACTGTGAATTCCTATGTGCAACTTTCTTGTTATGTTCAAAAAAAGTTTTCATATACTTATCCATCACTTCTAGTTCTTATACATTTTCTGCTCTTCCACAATGATTAATGGGATAGTGTGAAGGGCCTTGATCCATTTACTTTAGGTCTGAGCATTATGTAGTCTCTTATTATCTGTATTCATGTCTGTTGTGAGTCATTCTATTAATCACATCCTATTACACATAGTAGCTTCTCTGATAGGGACTGAGATATTCTGTTCATCAATTGGTACAATTGTAAATTATTAGGAGTCAGTTTTACACTGTGTTCATTTAGCAGGATAATAGTAGTAATTTCTTTGGGAGGGTCTACATTCTGTGTAGCTGTCAGTTCTTGGCTAAATTCTAGTGCAAGGTAAGGGTTTAATCATGTTGAGCAGAACTTAAACCAAATCACAGAGTAGTTTGTTTTGGTTTGCGTTCTGTTGTGATGGTAAAACACTGACCAAATGCAACTTGGGCAGGCATGAAAAAAAGTTATTTCGCACAGAAGTTCATCTTCAAAAGAAACCATGGCAGAAAATAAAGACAGAAAGCAGGAAAAAAGTAAGAATCACAATTGAGTATAACATTTTGGTTTGCAATTAGTAAGTTCTTCAACCTGCTTTCTAATGCAACCCAGAACTTCTCATCCAGAGGTGGCACCACCCACAATAATCACAATCTTTACCCAACAATCAAAAATTGAAAGAAATTCTCTGAAGTCTTACCTATAACACAATCTTTTAGAGAAAAATCTTCACTGGAGAATCAGTCTTTTCAGATTTGTCTAGATTTATGCCCACCAGCTCAGTGTTTGTGTTACTACTGCACCAGGGGCAATATCTTATCATGATGTTATAACTCAAAAGATTCATGGCTTGATAATTACTTTTTTCCTCTGGTAGTGTGCATAGCACCTTCTAGTACTAAAAAGATGGTCAGCTAGGATTAAGCTTCCAGGCCCACTCCCATTTGATTTTTCTATATGCATTGACTCAAGTATGTGTTTTCATCAGCAATATGGTCTTACCATCAAGTTCTAGATGGTAATCAAGAGAAGCAGTAAAGACCTGTAATAGATGGGTTTTATGTTGAAGTCCTTGATACATTAAAGTTGAGTTTGTATAGGGAAAGAGACAAAAAGTTTCATGGTTCTACATGTACCTATTTTCTCTTGGACTTTTCTAATGAAATAATGTTGGATTTGTCAGAGGCCTTTACTCTACTTAACCAGGTGACTTGTTCTTTCCTGTACATTAGTCTGTTTATTAGGTGGATTATTCTTTAATTTAGAGGGGTTGAACCAGTCTTACATCTCTTGGATGAAACCAACATGATTATGCTGTATGATATTTTTATGTATTCTTGAGTTTAGTTTTCTAGTATTTTATTTGTGTCTATTATAAGTTGTCCTATAATTTTTCTTTGCTCTTTGGTAGGATCTTTGATTTTCAAGTCAGGGCAATGCCACCTTCCCAAAGTAAATGTTCTTTCTTTTTCTAATATCTGTAATAGTTTAAGATGTGTTAGTGATAGATCTTTTTTGAAGGCCTGGTAGAATTCTGCACTGACTCTATCTGATGTGAGCTTTTTCTATTTGGGGATAATATTAATTAATGTTTCGATCTCATTGGATGTTATAAGTCTCTTTGAACTATTAACTTCATTTATACATAACCTTGATAGTTCATATGCATATCTTGAAAATTATTAATTTCTTTACATTTTGCAAATTTAGAGAAATATCTGTATTTTTAACATATTCTTATAATTCCCTGAATTCCCTCAGTAGTTGTTGTAATCTCTCCCCTTTCATCTCTAATTTTATTAATTGAACTCTCTATTTTTTTTCTTCTGTTAATCTGGCTAACATGTTATCAATCTTAGTTTTGGTTTCATTATATCTTTGTATTGAATTTTTATTTCTTTTATTAATTTTTGTCCTCAGTTTTACAAACTCTTCTACATTACCTTTATGAGTTTTGGTTGTTCTTGTATTTTTTTAAAAGTTTTCAGGTATCTTATGAAGTCTTTAATTTTTGATTTTTCAAACTTTTTGACAGAAATTCACAATTTCATAAGCTTTCCTCTTGTGACAGGTTTCATTGTGTCCATGGGACTTTTGCTATGTTATGATTTCATTTCAATTCAATTCTAGGAATGTCAATTTTCCTGATATCTTTCTTCAATTATTTAGATTCAGTTTTATGCAACTAAGCATTCGTGAATTTGCAGGTTTTTTTCTTTTTGTTGTTTATATACTAATTTGATCCATTATGTTCTAATAGAGTAACAGATGTGATTTAAATTTTTATATATGTTAGATACTTGCTTTTATCCTAATATGTAGTCTATTTTGGAGAAAATTCCATGAGCTGCAGAGAAGAATGTATATTCTTTATTTTTTGTTAAAATGTTCTGTAGATATATGTTAAGTCTATGATTTTGCAGAACACCAAATATAAAGAACCACAAAAGCAATTTCTTATGTTATAAAATAATAGTGACAGTTAACATACAGGACCAAGAAAGAACATGGAAAGCTACAAGTGAGAAAATCAAGTCATATTCAAAGAAAGGCCTATTAGAATAGCAACAGATTCTTTAAATAGAGGCAAGAAAGCCAAAAGGCTGATTCTTTATAAGTTATGAAACAGCACTGATGCTTCCCCAAACTACTATTCTCAGCAAAACTATCAATCATAATGGAAGAGAAAGGTAAGCTTTTCATGACTAAAAAAAAAGGGTTGAAGATTATTACCACTATGTAATTTTTCAAAGGGCAAATAAAAAAATAAGTTCTGAATCAAAGAATAAACATATTTAAGATGGCACAGGGCTCTACAGACAATTTTAGACCTTGTGTGTGAATAATATGTCTGAATAGAACAACTAAAATACACACAAAATGCTGAAAGTTAATATTTACCATTCAATAATAACTTTAAAGTTTTGTAGTTTCTGATATTAAAAGACAAAATTAAAACATTGAATCAGGAAAAAAATCCAGGTTCTTGCTGTTTATAAGAAACACTATTCAAAACCAATAAGGGGCCCCAAATTAGTATTAAATGATAGAAAGAAAAGACTTCCAAGAAAATGTAACTAAAAACTAAGCAGTCTGGAAAGAGTAGGGATACAAGAATCATACTTCAATATAATAAATTCAAATTGCAGCAAGGCTATAGCCAACATAAAAGTAAATGGAGAGAAACTTAAAGCAATTCTACTACAATCAGTAACAAGACAAGGTGGTCAACTATCCTCATATTTATTTATATAATTCTTGAAGTTCTAGCTATAGCAATAAAACAACTGAGGGAGATAAAGGGGATATACATTGGAAAGGAAGATATCAAATTATCACTATTGGAAGATAATATAACATATGTAAATAATCCCACAAATTTTACCAGGAAACTTTTACAACTGATATACTCCTTCATCAATGTGTCTAGATGTAAGATTAACTCAAAAAAATTAGTGGTCATCCTATATACAGGGACAAATGAAAAAAAGAAATCAGAGAAACAACACCCTTAAAAATAGCTACAGATTGTACAAAATATCTTGGAGGAACACTAATTAAGCAACCAAGCATGTGAAAGACTTGTATAATAAAAATTTCAAGTCTTTGAAAAAATTCAAGAAGAAATCAGAGGATGAAAAGATCTTTCATACTCATGAATTGGTAGAATCAACTAGTTAAAGTTAATATCTTAACAAGTGGAATACACAGATTTAATTCAATTCCTATCAAAATTCTACAACACTTCCTTATAGACTTTGAAAAACAATACTCAATTTTATACAGAAAAACAATAAAAAATAAAAACCAGGATAGCTAAAAGAATCCTGAACAACAAAAGAATTTCTGGAAGTAATACTACTCCCAATTTCAAACTGTACTATGAACTGTATAATATTGGTATAAAAACAGAATAATCAATGGAACCTAGCTGAATGTGGGGATCTTTTTCTTTCCCCATCAGGATCGTAGACCACTTCTAGCAGAAGCAGTCTGGGATCAAGGAAGCATAAGTACACCGCTCACCCATTTTCCAGCCTCCCCTTTACCCAGAGACAATCAGTTGCAACAGAAAGTCAAGTCGAAGCGGGAACTCGGTTATTGAAAGGCAGCAAGTACTTTTAAAGTATAAGATGGCAAGAGCAAAGGAGAGGTTCCCTTCCCTAGACCAATCATCAAAAAGGTCACTCAATCATGCCTTTACGCACCTAGTAATTTTCACAGTGTCCATGAGGGAATCATGTGCCTGTATCACCTCGCCTGATTCTAGGGGCAAATACTCTTTCTTGTAAACAACTTGGTCTCTGCTTGTCTCACTTCCCCTCAGCACCATCTTGACAGCCACAAGGCCTGTACAACTGAAGACCCAGACATGAATCCATATACTTGTGGACACCTAAGTTTTGATGTATAATCTAGAATGGGAAAAGAAAACAAATGGTGATGGTTTAACTAGATATCTGCATGTAGAATGCAAGTTGATTCACATTTAGCACTCTGCATCAAATTCAAGCCCACATGGATCAAAGACCTCAAAACAAAGCCAGACATATTGAACCTAACAGAAGAGAAAGTGAGGAGTAGTCTTGAATACCTTGGCACAGGATATGACTTCCTGAACAAAACACCTATAACTAATCCTGGCACTAAGATCGGAAATTAATAAATGAGACTTCATGGAACTGAAAAACTTTTGTAATACAAAGAATACCATCCATAAGACAAAGTGGCAGCCTATACAACATGGAAAGGTTTTCATCAACACTACATCAGACAAAGGGCTAACATTCAAAATATACTATAAATTCAAGAAACTAGATATCAACAAACCAAATAATATAATTAAAAAATTGGGGTACAGAGCTAAACTGAGAATTTCCCAAAGTAGTCTCCAAAATGGCTGAGAACCACTTAAAGAAATGGTCAGCATTCATAGCCATCAGGGAAATGCAAATCCCCCATCTCACACCTGTCAGAATAGCTAAGATTAATAATTCAAGTGACAGCTCATGCTGGCAAGAATGTGTATCAAGGGTGTAGTGGGAATCAGGCAATATCACCTTGACCTTAATATGGTCTTGACCTTAATGTGGCCTTTGGGCCTTGTGGATCCATGTATGGGGCATGGTCATGCTAGTTTAAGATGAGGTACACACTATCACTCTTCCTGTTTGCACTTTCATATTCTTGGAGAAAGGACCAGATTTGCTTCCACCACATGGACCAGTAGAGCTTTCTAAGAATCGCCCAACTGTTCAATCTCTTGTATCAGTGAATGTTTCATATAAACCCGTTAATAAATATTAACCTTTTAATCAGTTGCTAGTGATTAATAACTATACAAGAGCAACACTTTTTCATTGTTGTTAGGAGTATGAACTTGTATAGAAATGATTAAATTCAATGTGGCAGTACCTCACAAAACTGAAAACAAACATACATCACAACCCATTTATACTACTTTTGGACATACATCCAAAAGATGTTCCATCCTGCCACAAGGATACCTGCTCAACTGTGTTTATTGTGCCTTTATTCATAATAACCAAAAGCTGAAAACAATCTAGATGTTCCTCAATCAAAGAAATAATGAACAAAATTTGGTATATTTATGCAATAGAATATTATTCCGCTGTTAGAAAAAAATAAAATCACCAAATTTGCAGACAAATGGGTGGAACTAGAAAAGAAAATATTCTATGTGAGGAAATGCAGACCCATAAAAGCATACATAATAAGTACTCACTTATAGGTAAACATTAGTTATTAAGTAAATGATAATATCCTGGGAGCAACAGACTCAGAGGCTAAATAACAAGGAGGACTTTAAGGGGGGCACATGTACCTCCCTGGAAAGGGGAAATTGAATATATTTTCCAGGTAAAACATGGAAGGGGATGGGATGAGCGCTAAAACAGGAGGAATCAGGTGGGGGAAGGGATGAAGGAAGAGAGTACCGGGAGAGATGACTGGAACTATGGGGCATTTTGACAGCAACTTCAGTCCAGTAGAAGCTCCTGGGATTTTCAAAGGGGGCCCTAGCAAGAACTTCCAGTAATGGAATCTATGAGCCCTAAACCTTCCATGTTCTGTAACTAAGCAAGACTTCCCCAGGGAGAGGGGGGACACTAGAACACCAACCAAGCCACAGAACCTTCAACCAACAATTTATACTGCTTTCATTTTGTGCTGGGGCAGTAGAAATGCAGAATTTGTGCAATTGTGAAACTAATAACTTTTCTAATTTGAGGCCTAAGGCATGAGAGAGAGACCATGACTGACACTGTATAAATAATTAGGAACTGGAGGCTGGAAATTCCTGAGACTTAGGATAGAAAAAAAATCAATAAAATGATTCCTAGTGATATCCCGCTATATTCAGAGATGATGCATACATAGCCCAGTTCTCATCAGAGAGCCCTTCACCGCAAGATGCCTGGAGTAAATCCAGAGACACATAGACATTAGGCAGAGAAAAAGAGTCCAAATTGGAGATCTCCATTGAGTCCCTCCCCTTGGAGCTTGGGAAACTATGCAGGAGAGGGGGAATAAGAATTGTAGGAACCAAAAGGGTCAAGAAAACAAAAAACAAAAACTAAAAAAAACAAGGTCTACAGAGTCATTTAAGGAAGACTCATGCTTCTCAAAGAGGTTGCTGCAGCAATCACAGAACTTGCATGGCTCTGTGCTAGGTCATCTGTATGCATTTTTGGCTTGGTATCTTGTTTTTTTAGTACCACTAACAGTGGGATGGGGGGAATCTTTGACGCTTTTGTTTGCTTTTGGGAGCATTTTCTCCTATTAGTTTGCTTCTCCCAGCCTTGATATGAGGGTATGTGCTGGTTCTTACTGTATCTCGTTATGATATTTTGGCTTGATACCCCTGGGAAGCCTGCTCTTTATGAAGGAAAATGGAGGAGAACTGAATCTGAGGAAAAGAAAAAGAGGAAGACTGAGGGAGTGCACAGAGGAAAACCTGCAGTCGGGATGTACTGAAAAATTAAAAACCACAAATCTAAGCAGGCATAACAATGCTAAAATGTGACGGAATAGATATTAAACTAAACCTATTCAAAAGAGACAGTGAAGTATAAAAATTCTAATCATTTAAGAAAAAAGCCAACCATAAAGTTTTACAGTATTAATCATGTACATATCACACACAGAGTCCAAAACTTCACTCATAAGACAGTCTTAGATATAAAAGCACAGATCAAGCCCAGCACAAAAATGGTGGGTGATTTTAATACTCCACTTTGAGCAACAAATGGGTAACATGGGGGGAAAGTAAATAGAGAATTTCTGAAGTTGAATGACATAAGTCAGTTTTCTCTCTACATTTAACATAGATGATGTGTTTACAGAAAGTAGTTTGTCCACTGTGTACACAGGTGCTTTCAATAACCCACACACATGAAACAGTACTTTCTAAATGTCTTAAATATATGCACATTGTGCCTAGAAACCTTGTAATTTCTACCAACCAATGGGCTATGAAGCTCAAAATTTTGATCAGACAATTTTAAATCAAAATATATTTGTTTAAAAGCTTTTTACATCTATAATCTATGATATAAATAAGGACTCCTATATGTTTAAATGCAATATGTACACAGCAATGGAAAGTTAAATGGGACAATGGTTCTCCATCTCATTGTGAGCACACAGATTTAGAACTTGGTATTTTCACAAATACACAAACACACTGAGGATATATACACTTTCCAAATATTATTGCATATCAATTTTTTACTAAAAGATATTTACAGACTAAGTTGTTTTACTAGTTCTACATATATGTATTTTTGTGTTCCAGAATTTCTATGTAAACCATGCTTGCCTTGAAAGGTTCATCTGTCTGTGCCTCACAAATATTCAGATTCAAAGTCATGCACCACAATGATGCCCATTAAAATGCTTAGTTCTGATAGCACATAGCTTGAAATACAATGAACAATTAATATAATTAAATTTAAAAATGAGGACATGTAAAATTCCATAGTTTAATTGTTGCACATTTTTAGATATTATAAATTAGGGTTCTCTACTCCATAGACACATAACGATAAATAAATATGTGTAAATATTACTGATAATTATGACAATGCAAAACTTTAAAAAGTCATGCTTATAGTTTTAGAACAAAGCAGGAAAGCTGTGCCATTTCTGAAGAATATAGTTTTGATAACCGATAGATATATCTTGTACAACTAAAAGTTTTAGTTTACTCCTACAGCAAGACATATCATAAATATTTAAAAATAAATATTACATCACAAAATGTTTTTAAAGTAAGCAGATATTTATGCCCTCTGATTTGAAAAACCAAAAAAGTAAAAAATATTCAAAGTAAAATGGTAAAAATATTAAAATCTAACTTTATATTCTAATACATAAATTGTTTCAAGTTGTTAGTATACAAATGAACGCACAAATGATTCAGTGTAACTTGGACATACTAAGTCAGCCATATTGTTTAGCTAATGGTAAGGAAAAGCACTGCCATATACAGTGAAAGAAACTTTCATTACTTTGAAGGAAATTATACACCATGCATAAATGATTCTATAGTGTGCATAAGCATCTGTTTATATAATCTACTTTAACCAGAGAGTAGACATAATTACACCTATTATACATTATTCTGTGCCTAGGAAATATTCATTTACAATCTTCATAATTATTAAAATAAAGTGAAATCCAATTATAAAATTAGTCCACACAAAATTAGTGCCATTGAAAATAATGCTAGCTGTACAACTTACGGTATTTTCTAGTTATGGTAATTGAGATAAATATGTCTATGCAGCCACAATGAGAAAATGTAACTGGAGAATGACACAATGATCCCACTTTCAAATTACACACATAGTTCACAATAAAAATGTCTTATCAAAAGCGTGAAAATAGTTGTTAGCCTTGAAGAGTATATGCTTCCATGTGCCTCGCTGACTATGAAAATGGTTTGTCTAAATGAAATATGTTAATTTCTTAGAGCTTTTTATAAGTTTACTTTAGCTTCTTTCTAATTTCATAAAATATTAAATCACACTGACACAGCACTTTCTTCTTGTACGTATTAGACATGCCAACCACAGAGAGCTCATGTAATTACAAGTGTGATCTTTGCAGGCATGGGTTTGGTGCTGTATAACCTGAAGAAGGACTCAGGCTGATGCACAGTGCTGCCTGAGCTGCTGAGATTGGGAAGCAGAGAAGAGGAAGAACAGGGACATCATCTGCTGTAAAGCAAAAGAGTCTCCTTCTATCATGGAAGGTCAAATGTCTGAAAGACCATACATTGCTATAACCTTACTTAATGTAAGCAGTGAACCCTGGAGCAAGAACTATTTCACAGAATATTTTATCTAGGTACCAATTTTTAAATTTCCCCAGCTGCCTTTGGTACATCTATTTCAGACTAAACCTATGACAATATCCTTAATGTCAAATGACATTTCATATTTGAAAATTTTTTTCTTCCACTGCTGAATTGATTACTTTTTTCCAGAGCCATATATTAACAGTCACAGTAATGCCACACTGACAGTTATCCAGCCTCACGCCTATATTTATTTTAAGTGGTCTTTCACCCATTGCCTAGAACCTAATTCCTGAATGTTTATTTTTCATATTGCCCTTGTTGAGTTCAGACGAGTTCAAGGTTCAATTCTCATTTTCTTATATTTATTGTGTGGTTTCCTATAGTTATGGGCATGTCAGCGTGGCATAAAATAAACCTGACTTTGTTTAAACACTAACATGCATGACTTTTTCTATTTAGCAGGACCTAAGACACTGAAGCAGACTTGTCTGACACCATGACCTTATCTTGCATGTTTGAGAATGCCTACAACATCATTCAGGGCTCCCATTACAATAAATGTATGCACAGAGACACATTCATAACAATGACCAAATACACATTAGATATCTAGACAGCAAACAGCAGAACATGGTAAGTTATCAAAAAGTAAAAATATTAAAAGTCAGATAAAGAATCTGAGACAGATAAAGGCATTCCTAAAGCACAGAGAAATTCCCTGTGTCTAAATCTGACATTCATGCCCCAAAATCTTCAGCAGCAAACACAGGCAATATTTGCCACCCTAGTCTCACAGAATGAAATTGCTGGCCACTAATTCAAAAGGCATTATCACTTCTCATAGTAGCACAGCTAGACTTCTAGAATCCCCTCAAACAGTCTGTGAAACCTCTACTATTTTTTACAGAGCTATCATTTTAAACATTAAAAGCCTGAGTAGTTACAGGCATGACAGAGAATGTGGAGGAAATTCCCAGTGTCTAATGTGAAAAAGAAAATTAATAAACCCCAAATTCCTTCTTCCCTTTTGAAAATCTCAGAGGAGTCACTAGGAAGACAATACAGCAGAAAGATGGAGGAAAGAAAGGGGTAAAGAGAGAATAATAATGTTCGAATTTCTACTTCCCCTAAGGCACATGAATGTCAAACATTGAAAAGGAATAAATTAATAGACAACTTACTCAACCATGAAATCTCTGCTAAATTTAGTTATTCTCCAATCAATTGTTTTGTTGAGTGGATAGGCAGAATAAGCAGGGAAAAATCCAACAATCACCATATTTCCTTCACCAGTTAAAAGGTAATCATCTCTGACTAAGCACCAACTTCTGTAGGAGCACACAAGAATAAGAATCTGCAGAAAGCAAGAGATAAAGATCCAAAAGAACAGCATGTTGACAGATTATCTGCCCATGCATGTGTATGATAAGGTAAACTCTGGAGGGCCAGCACATATATACATAGCTCATGTATGTTTATAAATTTTGTTTATAATTTCATTGGTGACTGAAGTTATCTCTTGAATTATCCCAAGTTTTTTCTAACTGGATTTTTCACTTCCCTGTGGAATTATGCAATAATTTCTCCCTCTAGGCTGTGAATCTGAGGCCTTGCACTCAGAATAACAAACAACATGCATAAAAATAGTTTGTTGGGATCTTTTCCAGGCACAAGCAGTATGATTTCATCGAAGACTATGGAGAACCAGTCTCAAGACATCAAATCCTCCTAAATCAGCCACAAGTGTGAACCAAGTAGCTACTCATGGGAAATCCATTAATTATGATATGAACTTGTTACTCCAGATGATGCCATGGTAGGTTAAAGAAGAAATGGTCCCAAAGGGCATATGCCAAGCCTGACCAAGACACAATAATAAACACCATGTTCTGTAGAACTGGAAACTATCAAATCTAGTTTTGTTTTCCAGGATCTCCATGAGTCACAGAATGTTCTGTTTTCTATAGATGATGTCTGAATGCCTATATTAGGTCCATGTTCCACTCTAAAATGTTTGTGTCTCTTTCTGGTGAAACTAATGGTTCTGCTGAATTGATTTCCAAATGATCAGGTTTATACTAATGCAGACATCAAGTTTCTTGTTTGAATATGAAATGTGACTTTCTGTAATATGCTTTTATTCACCATAAACCACTGAATTGACATATTGTCATGATACCCCCTAATCCTGGAACATTGAGTCCCCCAAAAAATTATTTATATCTGAGAGGATAGTGGCATTAGGAAATATAACACTTCAGAAATACATACAAGTTTTCATCCCTCCAAAAACTGAGCAAAGCTGTCAGGACATGTACTGTTTCCAAAATCACAGGGATAAATTAAGTCCATGACTCTGCTGTGTGTGAGCATGCATAGCCATGATGCATGCTCACATAAAAGTAACTACAAGGAAAATTATGCACAACATATAATAGGAATAATTGTGTAAACAATAACTTCTATTTGATAGTGGTGAATCATTATGACTGGGCTGGGTCACAGGTGAGGATCACTACCATTCCTGCCCTCTTCTACATTAAAAGTCTGACTACAGAAGACCCTCCTCCTTCCAATTTAGCTCTACTCCCTGAATACTGCATTGCTTGAATAAGGTTGTACTACCCATAACATTTGTTGTCCATTGTTTGGCTAATCTTTGCCATTCTTAGTGAGGTAATATGAATTCTCAAAATTCTTCTGATTTGCATTCTCCTAATAGCTAAGGATACACTCCCCATCCCCCTTATCAAATCTTATCCCCCATCAGCTTCAATCAATTTTCTAAGGACACTCATTTCTTCAACTTCTGCTGCTTCCTTAGACACAGCCTCTGAGAGGCCCAGCAAAAGAAGTGAATTGCCATGCTCCCAGAAGGCCAGCCAGGCCAGTTAGGACAGCCCCCACGTCTGGGCAACAGGTCACAAAACATGCCCCCTAATCTATCTCAGTTCCAGCTGCAGGCAAGCAATCAGAGCCCCTGCCTGCCAGCCTAACTATCTACATCCCCCAAATCAAACTATATAGACCATAAGCCTCGATCTATTTCCCAAAATTACCCATTCCCTCAACCTCAGCTCCTTCCTGAGACACAGCCTAGAGAGAGCCCCAGCAGAAGCGCTCCAGCTGCAACTGCTTCCTAAAACACAGCCCCTGGAGCGCTCCATTACAAGAGCTGCTCCCAGAGACACAGCCTGAGAGACCCCAATCACAAGAGTGGCTTCCTGAGACACAGACTCTGGAGAGCTCATTCACAAGAACTCCAGCTGTAGATCTCAATTTTCCCTTAAGAGACAGATTCCACTGCCTCTGAATGCTCAAAGGCTCCAATTGCACCAAGAACAGCTCGTAGTTCAAAAGCAAGTAGTTGAAACACAGACAACACTTGCACCAATCAGCAGAAGAGATGGCCAGAGCCAATGCAAAAATTTATTCAACAATATAAAAAATAATATGGCACCACTAGAACCTATTGGTCCTACAACAACAAGACCTGAACATTCTAATATAGAAGAAGCAGAGGAAAACAATCTTAAGAATATCTTTATAAAGGTGATAGGAGTCTTTAAGGACAAAATTAAAGAAGAAATTTTAAAAACTCCTTAAGGAAATAGAGGAAAAGGTGAACAAAAAAATGGAAGGAAACAACAAACTTCTTTTTTATGAATAAAGTCATATTTTTTATCCACGTATACCCTTGCTCAAACTCCCTTCCCCCATTCCCCCACCCACCCCTTCCAGTCACTCTCTCTTCTCCTCATCACTTCTTTAAAAAAAAAAAAAAAAAAAAAAAAAAAAAAAAAAAAAAAAAAAAAAAAAAAAAGAATAGAGAACCAAGAAAAATCAAAGAGGTGATGGAAACTGTGAAAGACTTAAAAGCTGAAATAGAAGCAATGAAGAAGAAACAGGGAATGCTGGAAATAGAAAATCTGAAGAAATGAACTGGAACTACAGATGCAAGCATAACCACAGAATGCAAGAGAAGGAAGAAAGAATCTCTGAGGTGGGAGATTACATACTGGAAATAAATATGTGAGTTTAAAAAACTATCACTAAAACAAAATGTTATAGCACAAAAATGTTAAGAAAATATGAGACAAAAAAAGAAAATATGGGACACCATGAAAAGACAAAATCTAAGAATAATAGGAATAGAATAAGGAGAACATAACAGAATAAACATATAGAAAATACGTTCAATAAAATTATAGGGAAAAACTTTCCCAACCTAAAAAAGATAATGCCTATGAAGATAAAAGGAAGCTTACACAGATTATCAAATAGACTAGACACCAAAAAAAGTCTGCATGCCACATACTAATCAAAACACTAAACATACATAATAAAGAAGAATTTTAACAGCTGCAAAGGAAATCAGCCAAGTAACTTATAAAAGCTAAACAATCAGAATAAAACCAGACTTCTCAATGGAGGCTATAAAAGCTAGAAGGTCCTGGACAGATGTTATAAGGACACTAAGAGACCATAGAAGCCAGCCCAGACTACTAAACCCAGAAAAAGTATCAATCACCATAGAGGGAGTAAACAAGATATTCCATGACAAAACCAGACTTAAACAATACCTACCCACAAATCCAGTACTACAGAAAAGAATAAAAAATAAATAAATAAATACTCCAACCAAACAAAGCTAGAAACACACAAACCACAAGCATCAGATAATCCCACAGAAGCAAACTTCAAAAAATAGAAGCCCCTGTGCATGCACACGCGCGCACCAACACACACACACACACACACTTTATGACCAAGAATAACAGGAATTAATAATCACTAGTCATTAATGTTTCTTAATATCAAGGGACTCACTTAATCTATAAAAAGACACAGGCTATCACAATGGATATGAAAACATAATGCATCCTGCTGCATACAAGAAACATACTACAACTTAAAAGGACAGAAACTGCCTCAGAGAAAAGGGTTAAGAAAAAAACTTCAATTGAATGGACTAAAATAACAAGGTGATGTAGCTACATTAATATGAAAGAATAGCAGACATGATCAATATATATTATGTAACTATATAAAATTGTCAAAGAATAAAAATATTATTAAAATGTTAATAAATAAAAATACAACTCTTGTAATATAAAAGAAAAATAGACTTCAAGCTAAATTAAAACAAATAAGATCAGGAATGACATTACTTATTCATCCTAGGAAAAAAAAAACCATCAAGAAATCTCAATCCTGAACATTTATGCCCCCAATACAAGGGAACCCACATATGTAAAAAAAAAGCATTACTAAGGCTTAAAACCTTACATCAACCCACACATACTAATAGTGGGAGATTTCAATACCCCACTCTCACCAATTGATAGGTTATAGAAATCGGGGAGCTAACAGATATTATGACTCAAATGAACTTAAACAGATATATACAGAACATTCTACCCAAATACCAATGAATATACCTTCTTCTCAGCACCCTATGAAACTTTCTCTAAAACTGACTACCTTCTCAGTCGTAAAAAATATATAAATAGATAACAGAAATGGCAATAACCCCTTGTATCCTGTCATAGCAACATGGACTAAAGTTAGAGTTCAACAACAACACAAACCACAGAAAGCCTACAAACTCATGGAAACTGAACATCTTTCAGTTGAACCACTATTGGGTCAAGGAGGAAGTAAAGAAAAAAAAAGTCACCGTGATACTCAAACCACACAAAGGTACAACAAAGAAAGAGAAATACAAACCAATTGCCCTCATGAATATCGATGCAAAAAACTCAGCAATATACTGGCACACCAAATTAAAAAACATATCAAAAAATTCATCCATCATGATCAAGAAGGCTTCATTCTAGAGATACAGGAATGGCTCAACATATGAAAAACTGTCAGTGTCATTCATCATATAAACAACCTGAAAGAAAAAAAAAAAAAAACATGATTTTCTCTTTAGATGCTAGAAAAAACTTTGACAAAATCCAACACTCTTTCATGATAAAAGTCTTAGAGAAATCAGGAATATAGAAAACATACCTAAACATAATAAAGGCAATTTACAGAAAACCAACCGCCAATATCAAACTAAATGGAAAGAAACTAAAAGCAATTACATTAAAATCAGGAACAAGACAGGGCTGTTCACTCTCTAATATCTATTCAAATATAGTCCTCGAAGTTTTAACTAGGGCAATAAAACAACAAAAGGAGATCAAGGGGCTATAAAATGGAAAGGAGAAATCAAACTATTATTATTTGCAGATGATATGACAGTATACATAAGTGTCCCACAAAATTCTACCAGAGAACTTATACAAGACTAACTTGTAGCAGGACACAAGATCAACTCAAAAAAATCACTAGCCCTTTTTAAACAAAAGTGATAAAGGAGCTGAAAAAGAAATCAGGGAAACATCACTCTTAATAGCTGCTGCAAATAACATCAAATAACTTGGGATAACTCTAACCAAAGAAGTTACAGAACTTCTGTATGAATATGACAAAAATCACTAAAAAAAAAAAAATAAGTTAAGGATATCAGAAAGTGGAAAGATCACCAATGTTCTTAGATAGCTAAAATCAACAAAGTAAAAATGACAATCTTACCAAAAACAATCTACATACTCAAGCAATCCCCATAAAAATCTCAACACAAATATTTACAGACCTTGAAGGAACAAAAATCAACTTCATATGGAAAAACGAAAGTCCCAGGTTTGAAAAAAAAAAATCCTGTTCAATAATAGAACTTCAGGGGTCATCATCATTGCTGACTTTTAGCTATACTATAAAGCTACAATAATTTTTTTAAAAAAAAGTTGCTAATAGTATAAAAATAGACTTGTGGATCCACAGAGTTGAATCAAAGACCCTAACCTTCACCCACACACCTACAAACAATGGATTTTTTATAAAGAGGCCAAAATAATACAAGGGAAGAAAGATACCATTTTCAAAAAAATGGAGCTGGCATAGTGGAATGTGGTATGTAGAAGAGTGCAAATAGATCCATAGCTATCATCCAGTATAAAACTCAAGTTCAAGTGGATCAAAGACCTCAACATAAACTCAATTACACTAAACTTGATAGAAAAAAAAAGTGGAAAATACCTTTGAATGCATTAGCACAGGTGTCATTTTCCTAAATATAACATCAGTAGCACAGGCACTAAGAACATCAATCAAGTTGATCTTCTGAAACTGACAAACATTTGTAAGGCAAAGGACATGGTCAAGAAGACAAAGCGACAGCCTAAAGAATGAGAAAAGAGGCCACGCTGATATGAGCTGTTCTCCCTAGAGCTGAGCCTCTTTCTAAGCCAGCACTCCGTAAGGACGAGCCATGTTCAGCTCGAGCACCAAGATTGTGAAGCCCAGTAGCGAGAAACCGGACGAGTTCGAGTCCGGCATCTCCCAGGTGCTGCTCGAGCTGGAGATGAACTCAGATCTCAAGGCGCAGTTGTGGGAACTCAACATCACCGCCACCAAGGAAACTGAAGTTGGTGGTGGCCGGAAAGCCATCATAATTTTTGTACCAGTTCCTCAGCTGAAGTCTTTTCAGAAAATCCAAGTCCGGCTTGTTCGTGAATTGGAGAAAAAGTCTAGTGGGAAGCACGTAGTTTTTATTGCTCAGAGGAGGATTCTGCCCAAGCCAACACGGAAAAGCCGCACGAAAAACAAGCAAAATCGCCCCAGTAGCCCCACTCTCACTGCAGTGCATGACGCCATCCTGGAGGATTTGGTCTTCCCAAACGAAATTGTGGGTAAGAGGATCCGTGTGAAACTCGATGGAAGCCGGCTCATAAAGGTTCATTTAGACAAAGCACAACAGAACAATGTGGAGCACAAGGTTGAAACTTCTTCTGGCGTGTGTAAGAATCCCACAGGCAAATATGTTAATTTTGAATTAACAGAGTTTCAGTTGTAAAGAAAATGACTGAATAAAGTGTCATTCATAGTTTAAAAAAAAAAAATGAGAAAAGATCTCACCAATCCTACATTAGACAGCTGAATGATCTCTAAAATATATACAGAACACAAGAAACTAGAGGTCAAAAAACTAAAATCCAATTTAAAAAATGGGATTCAGAGCTAAAAAGAGAATTCTCAACAGATAAATTTCAAATGGCATAGAGAAAATTAAAGAATTGCTCACATTCTTAGCTATCAGAGAAATGCAAATCAAAACAATTCTGAGATACCATCTTATACCTGTCAGAATGGCTAAATTCAAAAATAGATGACCTTCTATGCTGGAGAGGATGTGGAGAAAGGGGATCATTCTTCCATTGCTGGTGAGAGTATAAACTTGTACAGCCTTTTAGAAATCAGTATGAGAAATGGCTCAGCCATTGAGAACACTGACTGCTCCTGCAGAGGACCTGAATTTGATTCCCAGCATTCATATGGCAGCTAACAACTGTGTGTAATTCCAAGATCTGACACCCTTACACAGTTATACAAGAGGCAAAACACCAATTCACCTAAATAGTAATAATAAATAATTTAAAAAAAAAAACTTTATTTATTTATTTGCCTTGGTGTTTGTCTGGAACTGGAACTACAGACAGTTGTTAGCTGCCATGTGGGTGCTGGGAATCGAACCCGGGTCCTCTGGAAGAGCAGACGGTGCTCTTAACCGCTAAGCCATCTCTCCAGCCCCCATAAATAGTTTTTTTAAAAAGAAAGAATAAAAGGAATCAGTATGACGGTTCCTCAGAAAACTGGGAATCAATCTACCCAATGGTCCAGTGATACCATTATTGGGCATATACTCAAAGGATACACATTCTTAACCCAAAACTAGCTCAACTATGTTCATTTCAGCATTATTTGTAATGGCTAAAACCTGGAAACAACCAAGATGATCCTCAACTGAAGAATATATTGAAAAATTGTGGTACATTCACACAATGGAATACTATACAGCAGTTAAAAGAAAAATGGCATCCTAAAATTTTCAGGCAAGTGGATGGATTTGGAGAGTATCAATTTGAGTGAGGTAACACAGTCCCAGACAGACATGGTATGTATTCACTCATAAGTAGATTTTAGACATAAAGCAAAAGGTAACCAGGCTACAATCCACAAACCCTGAGCAGCTAGGTAACAGGAAAAAAACTTAAGAGAAACATTCATGGATCCTCCTGGAAAGGGGAAACAGGGAAGATCACCTGAGTAAATTGAGACAGAGTGGGGAGCAAGCATGGGCAGGTAGGAACAAATCATAAGAGAGTGGGATTGTTGAGTGGTAGGAACAACAGAAAGGGAGAATAAAGAAATAGATACATTGATAGAGGGAGCCATTGTGGAGTTAGAAAGAAACCTGGTGCTAGGGAAACATCCCCCAGATGTCCGCAGATAGGACTCCAAACAACAGGGGAGACAGTGCCTAAACAGGACTTTCTTTATAGTCAAATAAATGTCCACCTTAATTGTCATTATAGATACTTCACCTAGCAACTGATGAAGGCAGAAGCAGAGATCCAAAGCTAAGCACTGGGCTGAGCTCCCAGTCCAGGTGAAGAGAGAGAGGCGAGAGTATATGAGCAAAAAGATCAGGATCATGAGAAAAAAGACCCAAAGAGACTATACAGCTCACTGACTGAAATAGTAGCTCAGGAACCTTCCTGGAAAGGAACTAAACCTCAGAGTGCAGATAACAGTTGAATGAACTGGGCAGTTTGTGAAGCCCTGTAGTATGACCTGAGTTTATTCCTGGTGTATGAACTGGCTTCTCAAAGCACATTCCCTACAGACTAACACCTTAGTCTTGATCCTGGGGGGAGAAAGGACTTGGACCTATCTCATGTAGATATGCCAGACTGAACTGACTCACCTTGGGATTCCTTCTCTTCTCTGGGGAGTGAACAGGGAAGGGTGGTGAAGGGGTAAGAGGGAGGCTAGAGAGGACTTGGAGAAGGGGCAAGAGAGGGAACAGTAGGGGGTATGGAAAAAATGTCTTAAGCAAAATTTTAAAATGATAAAAGAATGTTTACATATAGGACATGAATATGTTTATAGGTATATTTTATTGATTGTAGAAATAAAACTTTTTGGAATCCAGTTGTCAAATTAGTAAAATGCGGAATGATCCAAGTGGAAGGACTATCAAATTAGTATTTAACCAGCAAATGAAATCAATGACACAAAAGAAATAGCGAATGCAATAGGAGGATTCAAAACACAGGATATATATCAATGTGGGGAAAAAATGAGGATGCAGAAATCACTTACATCATATTGGGGGAGAGATGGAGAGAGGGAGCGATTAAAGAGATCTCTTTACAGAGGAGGCCATGATGTGGTTACAGAGAAACCTGGGGACAAGAAAACTCTCAGGAATCCACAAAGATGACCCCCCCACACACCAACTAAGACTTCTAGCAATAATTGGGAGAGTGCCTGACCTAGAGTTCTATAATCAAATTGATAACCACCCTGTCATCATAGAACCTTCATGCAGTAACTGATGGAAATAGATTAAAAGATCCACAGCTGAGCACTCGGCTCAGCCCTGGAAGTCAATTTGAAAAGAGGAAGGCTAAAGAGCAAGCAAGGCCAAGAGCATGATGGGAAACCCACAGAGACAGCTGACCAAAGCTCGTGTGAACTCAAGATCTCTAGATTGAAAACTAGGGAGCCAACATGGGACCAACCTAAGCCTTCTGCATGTGGCTGACCATCTTGGTAGCCTGGTGTGACTATGTCCCTTTGCAGTGAGACCAAGACCTGTCCCTTACTCATGAACTGGTTTTTACTAATCCCTATGGTGGGGTGCCTTGCTCAGCCTTGATATGAGGGGCTAGAAGTGGAGCTTGGATTTGCTTCACTTCGGTGTCACATGTTTTGTTGATTCCATGAAAGGTCTCACCTTACTCTGAGGAGTTCATTGTGGAGGGGAATAAAGGAGGTAGGGAGAGGGAACAGGGTGAGAGGAGGGAAGGAATACTGTTTGATATGTGAAGTAAATAAAAATAAAAATAGTAAAAAAATTCAGTTAACCTAATATGATTACCTAAAGAAAAGCAGCCTATGAGATGTAGCACCAATTCAGATGGTAAGAAAAGAGACTCTGAGCCAAATATCAGGGAAAGGCTGAAATCTCAGAGAGGGGAAACACCACAGTCGATTCTCACCCAGCTATGTCGCAACTTTCTCAGCCTTGCTCCTGGTTGATTCTGCAGGTCACTTCAGCCTCTGCAGGTTTCCTACAGGCCTGATAATGTCAGCTGTATCCCATCCAGGTTAGGATTGAAGGTGTGAACTACTCTATTTTGTAGCTAGCCTTAAACTCACAGAAACAGAGGAAGTTCTGTCTCTGGAGTTATGAGATTAAGAATGTAGGTCACCACTCCTGGCTTTCCCTGTACTGGGATTAAAGGTGTGTGCTTTTGAATCTCAGCTGTTTGTCCTTGTACTCCAGGATCAAGAAATTCCTGAGCTGTCTGCCTAGGATTTGACTGTGTGCTATCTCTCCAATATTTCAGGTTTTATTGTTGGGAGCCAAAGTCTAACTTAGCCATATTTTATAAGTTAGCTCCTACAGATAGCCATTTGCCAGAAGGCTACATCCTTATTGTTTTAAGCTAAACCATGACTCCAGGTGGTTTCCCTTGATTCCCTCAGACCAGCAGGTGACATCCTCTAGGCCTTCTCCTTTGATCATCTCAGCTCAGCAGGTGACATCTTCCAGGCCTTCAACTGATAACAGATAGATTTCCATATCAATTCTACCCTGTCTGTTACTTCCTTCTTTTGTATGTCCCACCCCTTTTCCTCCCAGCTACCTGCATGGCAGAGATTCTGTATAAATATTGGCTGAAATAATAAAGCTTAGGAGGACTTGAACAGAGAGATTTGTCTTGTCCTTCTATTCTTTGTGTTCCTGCCTTCCATTTGTTTTGTTCCCAGATTCAGGTCCATGCTGAAGACCCTGCAGGCCAGGGAAATTTTATTAAATATGTAATATATCACCACAATGGGAATGAAATGCCAAATTATAACTTCATATGTGAGTATTCAGATAGTAAAGAAAAATTATGCTTCAAAGTTCTTTAATAAGAAACATGAGAGTTAGATTTTAAGGTTTTTCCTCCCAGCATATGTTTTGTCCCTAATGTAATAAAATGAATTCATTTCTGGGCTTAATAGTACGATGTAGCACTTGGGGGGAAAGATGATGCCTAACAGTGATGTAAGATAGAGAGTAGTTCCATAACCACCATGACCTTCCCCTTGGTGCTGTGGTACACATGGAGGAAGATGACCCAGACACTGCAGAACACCAACATGCTGAAAGCCAGGAGCTTGGCCTCATTGAATGTGTCTGGTAGCTTCCTGGACAAAAAAGCCAAAGGTAGCTCCCTAGGGCCAGAGTTCCTAGGTATCTGAGGATGCAGTAGAAGGCAACAGCTGAGCCTTTGTTGCACATGATGATGATGTGTCCATATTCTGAATATGCATCTCTGTCAATAAATGGAGGAGAGGTTGCCAGCCAAATTCCACAGAGAACAACTTGCAGCAGTGTGCAGATGGAAATGATGAAATTGGGGGCCTTAGAAATCAGCAGCCACCTCCCCATTCTCCCTGGAACAGTGATCTTGAAGGCTATAACTACAGTGAGAGTTTTGGCCAGCACAGTGGAAAGAGCCACAGTGAACAGAAGTCCAAATGTGTTCTGCTGCAGGATGCATGTGACTGTGCTAGGACGGCCAATGTAAAGCAAGGGACAGAGAAAACAGAGGGCCAGAGTGATGAGCAGGATGTAACTGAGAGCCTGGTTATTGGCCTTGACAATGGGAGTGTCTCTGTGCTTGAGAAACACCCCAAGAACAACAGCTGTGAGTGAAGAGAACCCCAAGGACATGAAGGTGATTGTTTTTCCCAAAGGTTCATCATAGGCCAGAAATGTCACTCTTTTCTGGAGGCAATGGCTATTCTCTGTGTTTACATAATGACTCTCTAGACACTTTACACATTGATCCATATCTAGAAGAAATGCAGGTGATTGTGAACATATAAAATGATTTCTGTTATTATACTAAGCAACTTCCCAGCTTCAGAACATTACAATGTGATCTGAAGCATCTGCCTGTTTCAGATAGAAATGCAGAGGTGTTTCCTAGAGAATATTCTTAAACTCAGTGTGTCTTCTACTGCGTGATGACACAAATTATACAGCCCTAATGCTTCCTTTGCTGTTACTCATATGGTATCCCTGCCTTTAGTGACACTTTTCTATCTGTTTTGCAAAGCATTAGAGCATTGGCAGACATTACATGAATCTTATTTGGCTCTTTCTTAAGCAGTCATGGGACTTCAGTGTAATAGAGAGAATGTCCATTTGAATCCTTATCTTACAATGATGTTCTCTCATGTGTATCCCAAATGTACCTACATTTATAAAGTCCATGGTGTTCTCTAAGTTTCCTCATTCTCTGAAGGCATCTGAGTGTAAGATGTAATATTCTTACATTCTTGAGGCCTCAAACTACTTCATTAGTGACACTGTTATCATAAGTCTGTACAATAGATAATATCAATGTAATACATGCATACAGAACTGCTAATGTATTCTTATGTCTTTATGGAACAGTGTTTAAACACCCTGTTCCTGATATCGTATCAATATGCTTTTAGATTATGAGATACACTTATACATTTTTGCCATAATTTCAATATATTAATAATGTTAATATTTTCGTATGACTTTTTATTTTTAATACATTGCTAATTCTATTTATATCATCACATTACCATTCCTTCTTTCTAGATAAAACATTCTGATCATGACTTTGTAGTCCCTCAATTCCTCCCAGATTCTCCCCATCTCCATGCCCTCCCACACTCTTTCTTTCTCTCCCTCTTTAAAAGAGCAAAAACAAATCCTCATCAGAACAATAATTAAAACAATCTCAGTCTCTCACAGAAGTACACACAAGCTGTAAAAACAAAAAGTTGCAAACCAAACTATAAAGGAAAAGTTCAAGAAAACAAGAAGAAAATAAGAAAATAAAAATAACAACTCAGAAGTGTGGTGGGACTGTTCTCTGTAAATAAAGGAGTTGTTTTGGCCTATGTAGAGTACCGTAAAAGTAGGTGGAGGATCAGAGGAGAGACAGGTAGAAGGAGGGTGGAGTCAGTCAGGCTCCATCTGACCCCCCAAGAAGAGCCAGGTAAGGAATCTAGGTGAACCACAGGCCAGGCCACATGACAGGTAGATTACTAGAAATGGGTTGAATTATGATGAAAGAGCTAGCTAGTATATTATATTATTATATGTATTTTTGCACTAGCATTTGCCCATGGCTTCAGTGGTTCACAATTAGGCAGCTCCTAGTCAGTTGTGGCAAGAGGACTTGTGTGTCTCCTGTCTCCTCTGAGCAAGGGTTTGCTTGATCTCTGACTCTGCTCTAGACAGGGGTCTGAATTTCAAATCCTCAGACCTTCTCTGCTGACACAGTTGGAGGCAGGGGCTTGGCCATGCCAGGTCCCCTCTTTTGGTGTGGCTGAAGGAGACTCTCACAGCCAAACCCTAGTTCTGTCTGCTAGGGAGAGCTGAGATCAGACTCTAGGGATTGACCCTGGTCCTGGAGAGTGACTCTTGGGAAGGGTGGTCTGGGTGCCTGAATCTGCTCACCTCAAGACAGGGTCTGAATTTCCTCTGACTGGTTTTTAACCCTAATATAGATGATTTCTTTTATTTGGTTTGATGAAAGAAACTTAAGCAGACTTGCCTGACATTGTTTCTAAATTTTGTAGGCTCAAAAACACCTTTTAAAGCTACCATCAACAATTAATGTGTGAAGTTAATAGACTCAGATTAAAGAGCAAATGCATATTGGAAACATATGGAAGAAGCACATAAATATGGTCAAATTTTTTAAAAATTAAAATTGTTAGAATAGAAACACATAAAAAAGCTCAAGACAGGTAAAGGCATTTTAAAGGCAGAGAGTAAATTCCAATATCTAATTCAATTCTGAATTTTCAAATTTTCAACAACAAACACAGATAACACTTGTCACTAAAGCCTCACGTAATGAAATCACTGCTCACTAATGTCACTGGCATCCTTTCCTCCATTAGAAGCAGAGCTAGGCTTCTTGACATCCTCCAATTACTGTGTCAACTTTTTATTATATACTCATTCTCCAGCAGAGATAACACTGAAAACATTCTAATCCTGAGGAGTCATGGACACAACATTGAAAATAATGAATGTAAATCAGTGTTTAACATGGAAAGTAAAATGAATAACACCCAAGTGGATTCTTTCCCTGTGACAGAGCAAGCAAGTAAAGAAGAATACAAAATTGCAGAGGAGAACTAGGAATAAAGGAGAGGAATTGTCTTAATGGGTTAAGTGGACCACTGATGGGAATCATACTTCCCCCAGACATATGAGGGTCTGTGCCTATTCTTGTTGAAACTTGTTATGCTGTGTTCTGTGGATAATCCTAGGAGGCCTTTCTGAAGGTAAATGGAGAAGGAGTGGATCTGGGGGACTGGGGAGATGGAGTAGGGGAAAATAGGAGTGACAGAGGAAAAAATATGGTAAGAGTTGACCTCCCTGTAACAATACTGGTGACAAGCTAGCTTTGGAAGAAGTCAGGAAAACAAGCTCATTGTCAATTTCCTAGAAAATAAAATAAATATTGAAAAGAAAATATCAGCAGGACCAAGTTCTCAGCGCACAGGGACAAAGGGCAGGGAACAGGAGACAAAAACAGGAGATAAAGAACGAGAGAGAAGGGGAAAGGAACAAGAGAGAGAGGAATGGAGGATTTGTCCCACGGGGACAAAGGACTGCCCTGAATAGAGAAGAGGCAGACATGACACATAGGCAAATGGTAGTTTATAAAGGAGAAAGGGAAAACCCCGCATTAGGATGAAGTGTTTAATTTTAATTGGGTATGTTAATTAGGTGAGCCAAAGGGGGCATCTGATTGCTAGACTTCAATACTTTATTTAATAGCTGGACCTTGGTAGTCAGCCTGGGGGAGGAAGTGGCTAAATTAGGGAAACAGACCGAGGTTGGATAGTTTTAGGAACGTAAACTAATGGTTTTTAGCAAGGTGGACAGAGTGCAGGAAAAGGACAAGATCAAGCTGGTCAGAGAGTCCCTTCAAGTATAATGTAACTAATATAATACAATATCACGAAATAAATAAGACAGTTAAACACCAAAGAAATGCTCTTCAACTGTGCGTACTCACAGCGCAAACACCATTTCCCAGAGGCATCTGGGCAGAATCACTGTGGTCCATTTGCATTCTGGGAAAGAATTGGTGTGAGTGAATGAAGAGTTGGGAGTATATGTGGTCAAAGTACATCCTTTGCACGTTTGAGGTTCTCATAAAAATTAAAAGAATGATGACCTATTTACAGCCCAGCCAACTCTGCACTTTGAACAATATTTTCCAGAAGCCTCTGGGGCGGTGCATATTGTAGGACGTGCAACGTTGCATTCTGGGAGGTACAATTTTTAAAGAGATTCTACCTGAGCCACCATCAGGGTTCAACTTAAACCATGCCTCCTGGGCTAGTTCCAGGAACAGGAGAGGAAAGTGCTCTCTGGAAGGAAAAGTATTCTCTCCCCAGATGAAATCTGGAATGGTCTTCTACAGTATCTCTATCTAAAGGAGAGGATCCTGAAACACAAAAAAAAAAACAAGCAAGTTATGATACATGAGACTCTATCTCAGGAAGAAAAAAAAAGGACTGGAAGAATATGAATCACAAACTGAATGAGTAAACTGAGTAAGGACCTGGATTCATTTGCACGTTGATACCTTGGGGCAGGGCCCAGGTCTGTGAGTGAACTCCACAGCAGCCAATAGATTCAGAAGTTGTACTGACGCCAGTCATTGCTGTAGCTTACCCCTTTGCCCAACCCTGAAATGCCAAGGTATGTCGCATTCGCATTTTGTTTTAAAGACCCCTACCCATCGGGGCTCAGAGTCTTTAGCCTTTCTGCTGTGTCAGAATCAGGCTATCCACCCGTGTTCATGGAAACCTTTATGTAACACTAAAATCCTCACTTTTTACAGCATGTCTAGCCTCCCTGATGGCAAATGTGGAAATTCTTCTGCACAGGCATAACAATGAGACCGTACCACATCCCAGGATGGATGTCTGCACTGTGAATATCTGGTCCACTCTCACCTGTGATTGTCCTATTGCCAGATGTGTGTACGGGGAAAATGAGGTCAGGCTGTGTGAGCCTCTATATAGTGAGCAACTATAAAGTGTACCCACCTTAAAGTGTACCCACCTGGATTCTGGCCTTGGTGAATCTCCTTAACTATGAACTATGTCTGTCCCACGTCAGCAGGTGAATTGGCTTGAGTGAATACAGGTGAGTGTTAGTTCTGTTTTCTTTTACTTTTCCAACTACAGGGTACTTGTGACTCAAGACAGATGTGACAGCTCAGACACAAATCATGAGAAGAGAATTTTGAAGCCAGAAGAATCAGGAACAGCAAGTGCTCTTAAATTTTGAGCCATCTCTTGGGGCCTCTTACTCCTCTTTTTAGAGTTTTCCTTACTAAATGAGTTTTGGATGGGTAGAAAAATTACAACGACAGCCTAGAAAGCTCTTCCATGTTCTGCACCCAGTTTTCTCCATTAATGAAACAAGCGGGAGGCATTTGTTTTAAGCCAGTCTTTTAAATAATGTGTTTGTTCTTTTACAGTCTAACAAATATTGATTATATTCTCCTCATTTTTCTCTTATCCTCCTCCTTTCCAAGTCCCCTCTGCTATTTTCATGTATTCTTTTGTTGTTTTGTGGAACTTGGTTGGAGAGGCCACTCATATAGCATTTAATAAGGATTGCCTGCATGGAAAGGGGATCATTTAGTGAACAAGGGCAATTTATCAGTGGCTAGGAAATATGACAGGAACAGAGGGATAAGGATCTTGGCTTAATGTATCTTTAATTAAAATTCATGAGCTGAGGATATGGCTTCAAGGGTAAAAGCACTTCCATGTACCACACGTGTGCACATAAGGACCATACAAAGCTCACCACTTAACATTTTCTATAGTGTTTGTCATTCTCTGTCCTAGGACTCCACATAGCACTCTATTATCACAGCTCTTTGTGTTGACTTTGTTTTTAATGGCCCCCATAGTTTCTGAGGTGAATTATTTTGTTGGATGCTGCTTTGCAAGCATTTTCCTACTATTCCTCATTAATTCACTGGGACTGTGGTGATGAGGATGGGAGGGAGGACCTATACTGCCATATTTATCACAGGACTATTTCTTTTTTTTTTTTTTTTTTTTTTTAGAGAGAGAGCCATATTAGGTTTATTAAGGGGAGTAGAGGGGGAAGGAGCAGGGGGACAGAGAAGAAAAGAAAAAGAGCATCACAGGACTATCTCAAGGCCCTCCTTCACTACTTAAAGCAAGTTGAAGGACAGCAGGGATACAGGAGATCTGCTCTTCAGAATACAAGAGTTACAGAATGTGTCATATTATTAAATCTGAACAACAAGAGCTAATTTATGTTAATTTATGCAGTACAGCTTAACTCTCCCTTTGTTTATTTGTTGTTTGATGTTTTTCAAGACAGAGTTTCTCTATGTAGTCCTGGATGCCCTGGAACTCACTCTGTATATTAGACTGACCTAGAATTCACAGAGATCTGCCTGCCTTTGCCTCCTGAGTGTTGGGATTAAAGGCATGCACTGCCCCCCACCCACTCCCCTCTCCCCACTGCTCCACCCTTCACCCCCCAACTTAACTGTCCCATTTTTTTATAATTTATATTTATGTGAGTTGGTATTTTGCCTACATGTATGTCTATGTGAGTGTCAGAGCCCTGGAGTTGGAGACAGTTGTGAGCATCATGTGGGTAATGGGTATTGAACCCAGATCCATTGGAAGAGTAGCCCATGCTCTTAACCACTGAGCTACCTCTCTAGCCCCAACTATCCCATTTTTAAAAGTCTCTGCATTTGGGATTTTTTTTTTTTCAGATTTGGAGATACATTGAAAGATTTCCATTTTAACATCTTCATATTAAAAAAAAATGGGCATTTGGAAATTTCAGTATTTCAATTAAGAGTTTTCAATATACATTGCCTATTTTACTTTATGATCTTGAGATACATTGTACATGTAAATTTGTGACAAACAGATGCTTGTCTAGCCTGCTATGCTATGTCTAGCCTTGCTATGTCTAGCCTTGATCCCACCGCCTACAAAATGCAAGAGGTAAAATGTATAGCCAAGATCCACTTGAGTCCACTGAGAGAGAGAGAGCCTGTGCTCCTCCCTCCAAAAAAGGTGAGGATAGAAGTGGTTGACACAGTGGTTGACACAGTGGTTTCTGTAATATTTATCCTGTCTTTCCCAATAAAGAAATAGTTTAGTAGCTCATGGTTCAGACACACCTTCTGAAAGTCAAACCACAGTGTGTATTCTTGATTCCACTAAGATATCAGCACTCACTTACTTATAGACTTTTAAAAATTACATTTATTTATTTAGTGTGTTTATATGTGTGAGCCTGACATGGTACACCAGTGGAGGTCAGAGGACAACTTTTGGAAATAAATTCTGTTCTCCCACCACATGGATCTTGAATCTCAAACTTGGACCTGGGGGTATATACCCTCACCTGCTGCTGAGCCATCTCCCCAGGCTTGTAATCTGTCATTTCATAGTTCATTATATCATAGTGAATGTAGTCTATGCCTTTACATAAACAGACTTAATTAATTACCAACAATAAGATTTTATAATTAAAATTATTCTCCAGAAATTTACACAACAGCAATGTTTGTGTTGATGTCATTGACCTTGATGTCATATACTATAGCTTTACAAGAAAGCTTTATTGAAATAACCCAACTAAGGGCATACCATTATCTCTCTGTATGACTTACAATGAGATGTGAATCTTCAACTGTCATAGTTTTTAAAACAAGAAAAGAACTGTGTTATGTATACTATTACCTGTACATTTACATATTAAAGTAAGGTACAAATTCCTCAAACTAAAAGCAATTCACTTGCCTGCCTTGGTGATCCAGGCCTTTAACCCTAGCATTCAGGAGGGAGAAGCAAGTGGATCTCTGTGAGTCTGAGTCCAGCCTGGTCTACAAAGAAAGTTCCAGGGCAGCCAGAGATACACAGAGAAACCCTGTCTTCAAAAAATCTGAGAGAGAGAGTCCTATGACTGTTACACGTTGAAACTGTCTCAAATAAAGAAAAGACAAGAAAGAAGGAAGGAAGAAAAAATGAGGGAGAAGAAAAGAAAAGAAAAGGAAAGGAAAGGAAAGAAAATGAATAAACCATACAGAATATGGTTTGGGGGAAAGCCTGGTATTGAACTCAGTGTAGCCTCAACCATGGACAGCCTTACCACCTACTCAGACACTCCAAGCTGGGGGTGAAGATGCCCTCCTATAATTCTGGCAACCTGGATGCTGAGCAGTAAGATTGCCAGTACAAGATCAATGAGAGCTGCATAGTGAAACCTTATCTCAAAAGAATAAAAATAAAACAGATCTGATCTTAGTATTAAACACCTTTAATCCCAGCACTAGGAAGGCAGCAGCAGATGGATTTTGTAAGTTTAAGGCTAGCCTGGTCTACAGAGTGAATTTCAGGACATCCAGGAGTACATAGAAAAACCCTATCTGGCAGGGAAATTGTTGGGACTGGGGTTAGAGAGATCTTGTCTGTTAAAAGTCTTGCTGGATATAGGAGTGTCCTGGAAGAACAGTTGGAGGGGCTCCCTCTGACACCCCCATATTAGGCACAAAATTCACCCAAATACATGTTTTCAACTAGAAATCCTTTATTGAGCAGGGAAGAAAAGTTAAATGACTGCTTTCTGACTCAGGCAGAAAAACAGCAGACCCTGTAATTTTTAAGGTGTAATTTTTAAAGAGAGGGGAAAAAAAGCATAGACCTATGTTAGAATGGGCTAGGATGTGGTGGTATATTTTAACTGGGCATGTTAATTAGTTTAGTAATAGGGGACTTTTGATTACTAAACTTTAATACTCTAATAGCTGAACCTTGGTGGTCAGCCTCAGGAGGAGGAAGTGGCCATAAGGGAATGGACCTTGGAGGATAGCTTTAGGAATATAATCTAATGGTTTTAGCAAAGCAGAAGTTAGAGAGAAAGACAAGGCCGGCCAGAGCCACATGCCTGAGTGGGCTAGGGTCCCTTCAGCCAGCATAATTTGTGAGCCCAGGTCCCAGAGAGAGACCCTGCTTCAAAGTGATCCAGCTGTGGTGCAGAGGCAGGGGGATCTCTGTAAATTGAAGTCTACAAAGTGAATTCTAGGCCACCTAGGGATACATGATTAATCTCTCTCTCTCTCTCTCTCTCTCTCTCTCTCTCTCTCTCTCTCTCTCTCTCTTTCTCTCTCTCTCTTTCACACACACACATGCATATATAAACATATATGCATGAGGAATCAAAATTATTTAGAGGTTTCATTTTAATCAGATCTTTTGTAACTACTATATCCAACATGCTAGCCACTCTGGCAGAGGTAAAAGAGAATCACAAAATAGTTTCCATTTGCATTTCCTTGATGGCTAAGGATGATGAATCCTTAAGTATTTATTGGTAATTTGCTTGGAGAACTCTGTATTCTCCTCCTTGGTTGGTTTTGTTGGTGGTTTTTTTTGTTGTTGTTGTTGTTGTTTTAAGTTGGCTTTTTGTTTCTTGTTTGGTTTATTTCTTTATAAGTTCTAGATATTATTCTTCTGTCAAATGGGTAGCTGGGAAAAAAATTCTCTCCCATTCTTTAGATTCTGTTGATTATTCTGTGGAGGATGGTGCATGGCCTTGTATATATACCAAATACACCTGTCTGCACATTTTGGTTCAGTCTGCAGAGGCAGCTTTGCTGATATGGGGAGAAAGGATGTTCAAATGAAGGATGTTTCATTCTGACTGAAATTTCCTTAATAGGTCAGGGGTTTCTTTTCTTTTACTATTGCACTGAACAAGCACAAGCTATTATTGTCTGTAACAGAGCGTACAAGTTTGAAGTGGGTCTACTGAGATAAGCCAAAATACTAAGGCTGCACTCTTAGAAACTCTACAAGGCATCCTGCCCCTTGTCTTGCCATCTTCTAGAAGCCTTCAATAGTGTGTGGCTCCTGACCTTTCTGTGCCTAGTTTGGTACCCAGGGTCAGGAATCTGGGTTGCCTCTATGCTCGGGGTCCTGCTCTTCCCCTTGGGGGAGGGGGCCAAGATGGTGCAGAAGCAATGACATAGAAACCTGAAACAGGTTGAAGCATACAAGTCCAATTTTATTGTGGAGGGGAAGGGTTTAAATACTTTTTTCCAAGACCCTCTCTCCAGCCAGGAGAAAGGGCTTTGATTGGCTGGTATCTGGGGCTGCAGGCAGTGGTCTCTCCCTGGTTTAGGAATGTTGTATCTGGACTCTGACCTCTTCAAGTTCTCCCCAAGGCAGACCTCAGGTTGCCTTATGAAGAAGTTATTTTTTTAAAAAAAAAAAAAAAAACTTTGTTTATTTATTATTTATTTGCCTTGGTGTTTGCCTGGAACTGGAACTACAAACAGTTGTTAGCTGCCATGTGGGTGCTGGGAATCGAACCCTGGTCCTCTGGAAGAGCAGAGGGTGCTCTTTTTTTTTTTTAACTTACTTTATTTATTTATTTATTTATTTATTTATTTGCCTGGAACTGGAACTACAGACAGTTGTGAGCTGCCATGTGGGTGCTGGGAATCGAACCTGGGTCCTCTGGAAGAGCAGACGGTGCTCTTAACCGCTGAGCCATCTCTCCAGTCCCGCAGAGGGTGCTCTTAACCACTGAGCCATTTCTCCAGCCCATGAAGAAGTTTTAAGGCACTAGTTATTACCAGTTTGTACTGGCTGAGGGCCGGCTGGTCTCCGGGCCTCTTAAAAACAACAACATGTATATTTCAGGCCAGCAAAGGTGAATTAGTAGCTTATCCTCCATACACTGCCTCATCTAATGTCAATGTTGTTTGTAATTACTCTGAGCCCACCAGCGTAACTGTATATGATTTGTCTACCTTTCTACTGGCAGCTGATTAAGTTAGTTTCTCCGTGGTCTTAATTCTTTGCCATGTTCCCCGGTAAGATATGGACATGTATACATATGTGAAGAGTGTCATATGCCCTGGAACTGGCTGGAGTCACAGACCACAGTGATCCTCTATGTGGGTACTGGGAATTGAACCACGGTCCTCTGAAAGAGCAGCATGCACTCTCAGCCACTGAGTCATCTGTCCAGCCCCCAGATATGGACATTTTTATTACATTTATTTAGTCATCAGTGTGTATATGTGTATGGGCTGGTGCACATGTGGCAGACAGAGGAGCTTATAGGAGTCAACTCACTCCTTCCACCATGTGGGTCTCAGGAATGGAGGGCAGGTACCCAGGCTTGGCAGCAAGTACCAGTACCCACTGAGCCATTCTGCCAGACCCCAAACATGGACATTTCTTGAGTCACTCCTCCTGTCTAACTCATATGCTCAGAACCCCCTTAATGGTAACAGGGTCTCAGCTGCCACATAATCTGTCCCCCTGTTTATTTGGGTTTTTTATTAAAACAGTTTTAAATTTTTTAATGGGAAAAAATGCAAATCTGCACCCAAAAAAAAAAATGAGGACTCTAAGCAATTCATAAAGATTATCAGGCAAGGGCAAATAGTACAACCCTAGTCAAGTAGGCAGGGAAGCTAAAGCAGGGAGGGTCGCAAGTTCAAGGCCTGCCTGGTCAACTTAAAAGAGATTCTATAGCAAAAAGTTGTTTAAAAGGCTAGGGTAGATGCTGAGGCTAGCTAGTCAAAATTACTCATTATATTACCATCCATAATCATTCTTCTATTTCCTATAAGCATGCTTGTGTTTCTGGAGTCCTCAGTCTTGCTAATTAATCAGAGAAATAAACAACTAAATCAGTGGTTCTCAGCCTGTGGGTCACAGCCCCTTTGACAAACCTCTGTCTTCAAGGGTTTGCATTTGCATTATGATTCGTATCAGTAGCAAAATTGCAGTTATGAAGTAACAATGAAAGTAATTTTATGGTCGATGGGGTTCCCACAACATAAAGAACTGTATTAAAGGGTTAGTATTAGGAAGGTTGATAATCACTGCTTTAAATCATAGTATATAAAGAAAATACAGGACCAGCAAGATGGATCTGCTAACAAAGTGACCTCCTGCTAAGCCTGACAACCCAGATTCGATCCCCTAAACCCATAGGGTAGCGGGAAAGAAACAATTCCTGCAAATTCTCCTCTGACCACCATACACCCATGTGCACATTCATACCCACATAAAATAAGTAGGTTTTTTTAAAATATTTAAGTAACCAGAAAGTGGTTTTGCACCCCTTTAATCCCAGCACTCAGGAGGCAGGGGCAGGTGGATCTTTGTGAGTTCAATGCCAGCCTGGTCTATAGAAAGTTTCTGGACAGAGAGGAAAAAAAAAAAAAAAAAAAACTTTTAACTAAATAAATATTATTTTTTAAGGAATTTCTGTCAGTTATAGGTCACACTAAAGTGAGAGCTTGTGAAAATAGCTGTACCGGGCTGGAGAGATGGCTCAGAGGTTAAGAGCACTAACTGCTTCCTCCATAAGTCATGAGTTTAATTCCCAGCAACCACATGGTGGCTCACAACCATCTGTAATGAGGTCTGGTGCCTTCATCTGGCATACAGGGACACATACAGGCAGAATATTGTATACATAGTAAATGAATTTTAAAAAAAATAGCTGTACCATGCCAGTGAATTCTGTCTTACTTGGAGTAGGAAATATGGATGTATCCATGGCTTGACACCTACAACTTGTAGCTCTTTTTGTGTTGTGTCAAGAACTGTTACAGGCAGGTGTGTCCACACTCTCGGAGGTTCCCTGAGTCTGTTGGGAGCAATAGAGATGAATAACAAGACATGATATCAAAATCCTATACATATACATATACACCAAATCCTATACTGTAAATACAAGTGGCAGAATTTGGGGGGCGGGGGTTGATCTGTTTCTTAGCAGTTTGGCCAGTGATATTTTTAAAGTCATTCTCTCCGATTAGCCTAAACATTAAAGGTGGGTGGTACCATGTGTGCAAGTTCCATGTTAATTTTCTATGAGGGTAGAAAAGGCTTCTACCCAGCCTGGGAAAAGGGTGCACACTACAGCCAACAAATTACTAGTCACCTCTGCTGGATGGAATGTCAATAACGACCACTTTTAGAGGTTTAAATGGATAGGAAGGACCCCTGGTTTTGTCAGCATAGGCCTAAGGTCCCTGCTTGGACTGTTCCAAGCATATGACAGGCAAGCTTGCCTAGCTTGCTGGGTCAGTGCTGGCAACCACCAAATTTCTTTGCAACAGTTTTTGTAAGGCAGTTTTTTTCCAGATGGGGTGTCTCATGAGTTTGCCAGACCAGGCTGGGAGCAGTCATCTCAGGAATTACTATTTTTTTCTCCGTGTTCATCAACGAGCACTCCTGATTTTCAGTAAGTAGCTCCTTCTTCGGTTCTTTCTCTTCTGGCTTTTAGGACAGCAGTTCTGGGAGCACAAAAGTGCAGCATTCATGCGAGTGGGGAGCGGACTGCAGGGCCGTGTCTGCACAGAGGGCAGCATGTTTGGCTGTCTAATCTGCTAATTGGTTTTCCCATTCACTCTACCTTGACTCTTAGGGGCCCAGCTAGCCTTAAGGACCTGTAGAATTTGGTCTTTAACTTCTTTGTCCCCTGAGATAAATAGTCAATCCTCTTCCTTCCTTGATATATTGTTGCTTTGAATCTCAGGGCTATTTCTTCCTGTTGTAGGCTTTAGCTCCCATCCATGAAAGGTTCCATATCTGAATTGGGGAGCAACTTACCCTTTAAGTCTATTTTTGAGGGAAAAAAAGTCTTTTATAATTTTTCTGAAATCATAGAAGAATTCTCACTTTTCTTCGGGTAAGTATGTGCCTGGATTTAGGGCCTGGTACCATAGCTGGCATCTTGTTGATGAAGGGAGGACCTACTGTTCCATCAGTGGCACATCAAAGAGTGCTCATCCAAGAAACTCAGCTGATGCAAAGTCTGCTGGGCATCCCCATGTAGTTGCTGAGTCTGTCGGAGGTTGACTGGCCTGCCAAGGTTGGTGAGCATTGTGTCTAGGTGGATGCCACTGGAGGGAGCCCAAGAGTCCCACTGGGGCTCATGCTTTCCAGTCCCAGGGCTGAAAGACCAGGGAGTGACAGTCTCTCCAGACCAACTGGAGACCTAGAGAGGGAGATATCACTGGGGCCTTCAGAAATGTCATGGAAATCTTTAGGGAATAAGCACGGATACCCCAATGAAAGTGAAAGAGAGGAGATGTCATGGCACACCAAGGCCAGGACAGCTCCTGAAAAACTTCCATCCCAGGTCCAGGCTGCATTTTCATTTTAGACTCTAAAACCATAAAGTAGAGCAGGCAAGCAAGAGAGATTTTTATAGAAGCATATGAGGCAGTTCCCAGGTTGTGAGGGACAATGACCTGTTGTTTCAGCTATTTCACTGGGTCATTCTGTTCCTCGTAGTGAGTGAAGTCATGCTTGGCAAATAAGTGGTACAGGCAGAACTTTAAATCGCTAAATAAATAAATCAGTGTTTAATAACAGTTTTTTTTTTTTACCTTATTCTACTTCAGTTGCACACTCGTCTGGAGGGTCCAGTGCCCACACATGTAATTGTACGTGTAACTCAAAATGCCGGGGCTGCCAGCTTCTCTGAGCTTGTCACTGGTCAGGGATCTGTGTGGAGACACCAGGTACATTGTCTTTTGAATTGTTCAGGTGTTCTATGGTATGTACTTGAGCAAGGCTTTCTGCACCTTTCAACTGTGTGACCACCGACCTCAGAGGATGTGGAAATAATAATCCTGTCGGTGAATGCCACGGGGTATTTCTGTGAGTGGTATAGCATATGTTTAGCAAGCACAATTGTTTCATTCCTAGTACAAAAAAAGAAAGAGAGGAAAAAAAGACCAAGCTATATCTCAGGTGTGGTCATCAAACATACTGTCCAGGAAGACTATATAAATGACAAGAGAAAGACTCTAGTATGTCTCTCAATCTCCTGTCATCTCAAGACTCTCCTAAAAAGGTTTCCCAACATGAGAAGCAGTAGAAGGAACAAGTGCCTATTTCCATGTCAACCTCCATATGTACACAATATTGTTTCTGAGAGTTTTTATCTCTCACCTCTGGACAGATGTGTATTCAAGATTTGATTGGCTTTTGCTTTTGTCATTTTTTGGTGGGTTTTGTCATTTTTTGTTTTTTTTTTTTTTTAATAATTAGCATCTGACTATGTATGTCCCATGGTACACATTTGGAGGTCAGGGTACTATTGGGAGCCAAAGCCTAACTTAGCCATATTTTGTAAGTTTGCTTCTACAGCTAGCTACTTGCCAGCAGATAGCCATTTGTCAGAAGCCCTTATTGTTTTAAGCTAAGCCATGACTCCAGGTGGCTTCCTTTGATCCTCTGAGAGCAACAGGTGACATTCTCCAGGCCTTCAACTGACAACAGATAGATTTCCATATCAATTTCCATATCAATTCTCCTCACCGGCTTGCCACCTTCTTTTGAATATCCCACCCCTTTCCTCCCAGATACGTGCATGGCAGAGATTCTGTATAAATATTGGCTGAAATAATAAAGCAATGAGGGACTTGACCAGAGATCTTTGTCTTATCCTTCCGTTCTTTCGTGTTCCTGCCTTCCATTTGTTTCATTCCCAGGTTCAGGTCCATGCTGAAGACTCTGCTGGCCAGGGAAAGGGTACAACTCAGTAGATTTGACTCTTCTACTGTAAGAGACCCATGGATTCAACTCTAATAGTCATCTTCCTGATTATCCTTTCTCCCTCCCCCCCATTTTCTAAAATGTCAGTGTGATGGCTGCTCTTGGTTTTCTATTTGACTACATCTGGAATTAACTAAACCCCAAGAAGCTGAACACATCTATGAGGGACTTTTTCTTGGTTGGGTCAATAGAGGTGGGAAGATCCATCCTAAATCTGAATCTTTTGAGTGGGAAGATGAATCTTATACCAGGCTATACCTTTTGCTGGCAAGCAGCATAAAGGACATGAGGGAAGGAAGTTTGGGTCTTTGTCTGCTTATCCTTGCTCTCACTGTCAAGCTCATTTCTTCTCTGGCATTAGAGCCTACTTACATATATTTTAAAGAATTATTTATTTATCCAGAAGAGGGCACCAGACACATTATAGATGATTGTGAGCCACCATGTGGTTACGGGGAATCGAACTCAGAACCTCTGAAAGAACAATCAGTGTTCTTAACCACTGAGCCATATAGAGCCTATATCTTTGGGGTTGCAGCATACACTGCAGACCAGATAAGACATCCAGCCTCATGGACTGAAAAACTACTATATTCTTGAACTTTCTGTTGGTAGACAGCTTTATTGGACTAGCTAGACCATAGCTTGGAAAACAATCTAGTATATACTAATAGATATGTGTATAGATGGAAGTTTCTGTCCAGGCCATAAACTCTCAAATACCAGACAGCTACTTCCCAGATGCTTAATATTATAGTAACTGCTGAGCCAGTCATTCAAGCATATTACTATCTAGCTTTTACACTTAAATTAACCCATGATTCTTATCTATGTTTAACCATATGCCTTGGTACCTTTTCTTTTCTTTTTTTTTTTCAAATTAATGTATTTCCAATATTACCAGGTTTGTGGGAAGTTCTTTTTTTTTTAAACTTTATTTATTTATTATTTATTTATTTATTTGCCTTGGTGTTTGCCTGGAACTGGAACTACAGACAGTTGTTAGCTGTCATGTGGGTGCTGGGAATAGAACCCGGGTCCTCTGGAAGAGCAGACGGTGCTCTTAACCGCTGAGCCATCTCTCCAGCCCCTCTTTTTTTTTTTTTTTTTTAAACACTTTATTTATTTATTTGCCTTGGTGTTTGCCTGGAACTGGAACTACAGACAGTTGTTAGCTGCAATGTGGGTGCTGGGAATCGAACCCGGGTCCTCCAGAAGAGCCGACGGTGCTCTTAACCGCAGAGCCATCTCTCCAGCCCGGGTACCTTTTCTTTAATGCAGCATTCTTACCTTGCTTCCTCTGCACCTAGCTGGAGTCTCCTCTCTCTGCCCTTCCTCTTTCCAGAATTCTTCAGGTCTGATCACCCCACCTCAATTTCCTGCCTGACTTCTAGCCAATCATCACTTTATTAAACCAATACCAATGACAAACTCTATAGTGTACAAGAGTATTATCCCACATATGTGTATGTGTTATATATTAGGATATATATACATATTTACATATGTTATCAGTTCTATTACTCGAGAAAACCCTGACTAATGCAGAAAGGTCACCTGTGGTCCAGGCATGCCTGATGTCCTCAGAGGTCAGAAGAGAGAGCACTGGATCTCAGAGACTAGATTTAGACAGTTGTAAACTGCCATGTGAGTGTTGAGGATCAAATTTCAGTCCTCTACAAGAGGAATATGTGTTCTTAACGGATCGTTCATCTCTCCAGACACTGAAATTTATTTTTAAGCTCCATAAAGGCCCTAATGTCTCATCTATATCTTCTTCTTTCCCCTAAACCACCTAAAAAAGGAACATTTCAAAATAAGTTTCTAATCTTAAGGTAAAGGTTGACGTGAGTTGCCCTTTTGTTACTAAAGATCTCCTTTCTATGAGATAAACCTGTTTCTTTTCTCCATTAACAACAGTTTGCTTTATATTTGCTCCCCCAGAGATGTGCTGGAGACACACATCATGCTCTCCACTGACCAGCCTTCTCCCAAATATTATGCCCAGATTCATTTGAAGACCTGTTCAAATTCTCCCATAGGCTCTGCTTTTCTCAGAATTCAACAGTGCAATAACAAAAATGCTTCCTAATTATAGATTAAGTTTATGTTTCTTTGATGTAAGCAAGGGGATCTTTGTGATATTTTTTTGTAATGTGGTGTGTGTGTGTTTGTGTGTTTATGTCATGTCTGCATGATTTCACAGAGACAAGAAAAGGGTATTGGCTCCTCATAGGTGAACACATAGTAGCTGTGAGCCATCTGACATGGGTGCCCTGTGTCATATGTAGATCCTCCAAAGGAACCAGAAACACTCTTAACCACTGAAATATCCCTATAGCCTGTAATTACTTTTAAAAAATATATCATTAGTATTTGGGACTAGAGAAGTGGCTAAGCAGTTAAGAGCATAGGCTGTTCTTCCAGAGGACCTGAGTTCAATTCCCAGCACCTGCATGGCAGCTCACCACTGTCTATAATTGCAACTCCAGTAATTCCAACACTTTCACATAGACACACATGCATAAAACAAAACAGTACATATAAAATAAAAATAAAATAATTTAGTATATACTAATAGTACTTTAAGAAATTAACTGGGCTAGGAATATAGCTCAGAGACATTTGCCTCAAGTACAGAAAGTTCTGGCATCAGTCCCCAGTCCTGAGAGGGAAAAGCTGGCAAATGTGTTCTATTGCTGAAGAAAGACACCAGGCCAAAGTAACATATAGAAAAAGAATATTTAATTAGGGGCTGTCTTACAGTTTCAGAGGGTTAGTCCATTATCATCATGGTGGGAAATTTGATGGCAGACAAGCCGTCAAGGTGCTAGAGAAATAGCTGAGATCTATATCCTGATTCACACACATCAGGCAGAGCCTAAGGCTGAAACATCAAAGACAAACCTCCTCCAGCAGGCCACGGCTGCTAATCCCGCACAAACTATCTCACTCCCTGAGTCTGTGCTGTCATTCCCATTCAAACCAGCATCCTGGTAATTCCAGAGCCCCAGAGGTAGACATGGAAAGATCAAGAATTCAAGATAACCAGGAAGGGGTGGTACACACCTTTAATCCTGCACTTGGGAGGAAGAAACAGGCAGATCTCTACATTTGAGGCCAGCCTGGTCTACAGAGTGAGTTCCAGGACAGCTAGGGCTACACAGAGAAACTGTTGTGTGTGGGGAGGGGCTTTCAAGGTCACTAGGGAGAAGATGGATCTCTGAGTATAAAACCACTCTTTGGGCTGGAGAGATTGCCCAGTGACTGTTCTCCCAGAGGACCAGGGTTCAATTTTCAGCACCCAGGTAGCATCTCATAACTGTTGTAACTTCAAGATATGACACCCTCACAAATGAAACACCAATGCACATAAAATAAAAATAAATTATTTTAAAAATGCCAGTCTGGTCTGAACAGTAACTTCCAGGACAGTCAGGACTAAGTAGAGAGACCCTGTCTGTCATCTAGTCTACTTAGAAACCTTTATAAAAAGAAAAAAGAAAACGAAAATTGTGTTGAGTATTATTCTTTCAAGTTCTGTAAAAAATTGTGTTGGGATTTTGATGGGGCCGTCTAAGTGTTTCAAGTACACATGAAGCCACTAGACCTACATTCTAGTCTCTACTTCAGCAATCAAGGTCCCACTGGTTGTCCTGGAACTTGCTCTGTAGATCAGGCTAGCCTTGAATGCATAGAGATCTACCTGCTTGTGCCTCCCAAGTGTTGGGATTAAAGGTGTATGCCACTACAGCCTAGCAGAATGAGCTTTTTTACATTCCCTATTATAAGAACATGGAGTCTTTGCTTTTCTGTACCTGGCTTATTTCACTTAACATCATGTCCAGCAGGCTTACCCATATCATGCCAAGTATGTATTCTCCCCTGACCCCGATACAGTCCTGTATTTGATGGGTTGTTTTTTTTTTTAATTTCCAAGTATGTCCTCTCACCATCTACAGCATACATTGTATTGTGTCTCCTCTTAAGACACTTCCACCCTCCTAACAGAGAATCACTAGAGGAGCACTCAGCGTCCTTTCACATTTGGCATGAGTACTCATTGTGTTTCCTCACTAATAAGCTCTGGTCCCCAAGTATCAATTCTGCTGGGGAAGCCTTTGAATTGTGGTTAGTTTTAGCTTCTGATTTTCCCTTTAAAAGAAACAAATGAGGGCTGGAGAAATGGCTCAACAGTTGAGAGTACTTGCTCTTACACCAGTCCCTGGTTTGGTTCCCAGCACTCACCTGCTGGCTCACGATTATCTGTAACTTTAGTTCTAAGGGATCAATGTCTTCTGACCACTAGCAGCAATTATGAATGTAGTGAACAGACAGAAATTCAGTCAAAATATACATACACATTAAGGAACATAAATAAATATTGCTTTCTTTTTTTTTTTTTTTTTTTTTTTTTTTTTTTTTTTTTTTTTTTTTTTTTTTTTTTTTTTTTTTTTTTTTTTTTTTTTTTTTTTTTTTTTTTTTTTTTTTTTTTTTTTTTTTTTTTTTTTTTTTTTTTTTTTTTTTTTTTTTTTTTTTTTTTTTTTTTTTTTTAAAACTTTATTTATTTAATTATTTGCCTTGGTGTTTGCCTGGAGCTGGAACTACAGACAGTTGTTA
>PVIH01011197.1:0-70602 GCA_004025045.1 Sigmodon hispidus | reverse complement strand
ACACACACACAGACACACACAGACACACACACACACACAGACACACACAGACACACACACACAGACACACACACACAGACACACACACACAGACACACACATTCACACACACACACACACACACACACAGAGTACGTTTTCATTATCTGCTCTTCTGTTGATGGACCTCTAGGCTGTTTTCATTTCCTTTTATTGTGAATGGAGCAGCAACAAACTGAGATGACTGAGTATGTCTGAGGCAGGACACAGGGTTCTATGGATAGACTCTGTCTTTGAGTAGTCTAACCTCCAAAACTTTCTTATCAATGAAACTTCACTTATGCCTGTTTCTGTCTGGTTTTCATATCATGAATGATTATTGAGAAGTCATTGTGATGTCCTCCACTTGACTCTCGGCCCATAAGGTCTAAAATATTTACTATTGAACCTTTGGTGACAGTGTTTGCCATCTCTCGTTTGGAGCATTAGTGGCTAGGCTGATTTTGTTGTCACCTTCTGGAATTAGGGATTTCCAATCTACTGCAATCTGTAGTCCAGGTCTTCATGATGCCATACCATAGCCTGCTCCTCTCCTCATCACCTGGTCTCGGTTCCAGATGACTGAAAAAGAAGAAAACTTGAGGAAAGTCAGTAAGAGAAAAGTCTTCCCAATCAAACTCCCCTTTGGCCTTGAGGCTGCCCTTGGTATCCTCAGATTGAGCATGCTCTGTTGAGAGCTGCTTTCAGCTCACAGGGACATGTGACAAATTCTACAGTGTTTATTTGCTTGAACTTGCATCTGGCATTGTCCCATGGGACACACAGAGAAGCAAATGTAATCCTCACAGTTTGGATCCCCCAACAGGAATGTACATCACCTGATTTAGTGGATGATATATGTCCCTGTACCTTTTTTTTTTTTTTATAAAATGGATGAATTATAACTGAGTTTTTGGAAGATTCAGTTCTTCATCTGTGAGTAGATTTTAAAATCACAACAGTTCTGTGTATTACTCCATACAGAGATGTGAAATGAGCCATCATATTTTCTGCTGTGGTCTGAGAGTTTGAGCATGTTAACACTTCACCCAGATTAGGCCCTTTCCTTTTATATTCGCTGTATCTTTTAACCTTCCCTTCTTGAGCCTGAAATAAAAATTACAACATGATCAAATGCAAGGGAGATTTGTGTAAAGCATCCTTCATGCCAGTATTTATTGCTGGGCTTTAGGGGCAAGAGTCAGATTTATTTGGATAATTTATTCACAATTTATGCTGCAGCTATTTTAGACTCTTGAACACACAAACGCAGTTAAGTCAACCTGTTGCCACAGTGACACATGGCACAGTGACACAGTTACACATGGATTCCACCCGAGTGTAACCAAGGCTTTTCAGCAAATTCTTATAACAAGCTAGTCTCCAATATGAACTGAGAAAAAGAATCTTTCTGAGTATTACTGAAGCTACTTGCTGTTACACATTTAATTTTTCTGCTGACTTTACAATGGTGATGATGAAATTACCCTTTACATGTGGTCAAGTCTTTACAAATTTACTTATTTGTACTTCCTGTATAATTATAGCGATGCCAATGACAGAAACTTGAATTGGTGTTTGGTCAGGACTCTATATAATGTATCTTTGGACCTTGGTCACCCTGCTGGAAAAACATGTCTGTTCAAAAGAAGAGAATACCAAAACCCAAGTCAGGGGATGCTACACAGTCAGAGGCCAATTCTCCCTTGATCTACCTTCAGCACCTCTTTTAGATTACTTTGTCTCATTGGAGGGACCTCCACTTAACATTTGACAGCCCAAGTGTGGTTAAGGTCCTTGAGAAGCAGTCCTTACAGACTTACAGATGGACATAGGCATCTGTGCTTCTAAATTTAGAAGGAAATTTTATAAAGTTTGAGGTTTGGGACAAACCATCTGAGGCAAAATAAATCTTTTTGTTGTTCAAATATAGCCTCCTCCTCCTCCTCCTCCTTCTTCTTCTTCATTTCTTCCAAAAAAAAAAGTGTCATAAAATAAACCCATGATACTTTTTGGGATTCACATAACTTTGGCCTGAAGTGTTTTAACAAATTAAATGTAAGTGGCTTAAAAATAGACAGCACATCTTTCCTGAGTCCTCCCAAGCCTGGCCCAGCACTGGAGACAGCCTCTGAGGGCTTCCATGGACACTGGCAGACTCTCACCTCAGCTTCATTTCTCTTTTGGGTAAGGAAATGGAGATAAAATCCTGTTTCACTGACATTTTTCCTTGTCCCATTCCAATACTTCCTCTGAATGTGGCTACATTTAACTCTTGCTGAACTGGATGAAATATTCTAATCCTGAGCAGGGAGCATGGTGGGTGATGGTGGTGACCATGCTTGTTCTCTGTTACATTCTACCCTGGAGGATGGATGTGTGAGAACAGCAGGACCAGGACACTGGTGGAGTGTTTGGTGGGTTGTGAGTGTGAGATTTAAAGTCAGATGGATCAGGGTGAATCCCAACACTCCAGCTCAAGATGAGAATAACAATGATCTAGTTATCATTCATTGATCATGACCATTCAGCCTCAGGCACATTATCCAGGTGTATATGCACTATTACCCAGTCCGCAGTTGGTGTCTTCACTCTGATGCATGTTGATTGTTTCACTTCTTTACATCCATGGCCCTTTTTAAACATTATTAATGCTCACTTTCCTTATGGGAAGATAAATCTTTCCTTACCCCATATAGCCATGGAGAGACAATTGGTTAGAATGGCTGGTCCTCAAGAATGAAGGGAACGCTCCAGTGCTTCAAGAGAGACCAGTACATTTTCTACCTGATACTTGCCACTGGAGCCAAGGTCCCAAAGTCTAAACATGGCTGACAACTTGAGTAGTTTCTGCTACCAAGGACTTCACATTTATCCAGTGACAGCCCTTCCAGTGCCCGGCTTTTCAAGGTTTCTTTTGATCTTACAAGCTATCATATATGTGATACATGTATTCAAAGTATTCATACACACACCTGTGTATACCTAGACACACGTTTATACTGTTTATTTATGCATTGAATGTAGTTCTATACAATTGTGTCTATTTATAAATTATTATATGTGTATATATTCACATATAAACACATACACAATGCATTTTGCTTCTTGAGACAGACCCTGCTTCAGCTTCTGGAGTTTTGGGTTTGCAAGTATGCACCACCATAGCTGGCTTATGTTAGTGCTTTTATATTTAGCAGTGTTATCATAGCACACCTTCAGTGATAAGCATTTTGAACTGAAAGATTTTAGTAGCATCATTCCAAAATTCATGTGAGGGTCTTATTTCTGAAGCAGTGTGAAACATAAGTGGAGGGAAATTGAAAAGCACTGCAAAGGAGAAAAGACCTTTTCTTTCACCTGGAGGTATCACCTCAACATTGTTAGAGGCCTTCTTGTGTGTTCTCTACATGAGGTGGCTATTTCCGAACACACACCCAAGAAAGCAGCAGGGAGAAAGAGGCATGGGCAAGACTGTAGAGTAACTGTAGGTGGTTAGCTGTGTAAACTGGTGGTCTAAGGACCATAATGCTCCACTAGAACTTTTATGTCATCAGAACTGAACCAGAGATTGGGAGTATGGCTGTGACAGAGGCCACCCAGGTACCCTGACATTCCACTACTTCTTCCAAATGTTCCCCTGGTTGGCTATCTGCATTTGAGGTGACCACTCCCACACTTGAAGAACTATGCAGACTCAGCAGATAGCCCAGTGCCTAGAAGCTGGAAGACCAGAGCTGAGACACAGAACACACCTGGAGGTGGATGTTTCATGCTCCTCTGTGCTGAACATGTGACATGTTTTTATCTAAGTGAGGCACAGTTGTCCTAGCCCTTAGGATCGGAAACATGTGTGTATAGTTAAAATAAAAAAAGATAAGCTTTGATGTCCATTGTTGACAGAACTGTGGGCAAAATGTCTTGAATTTAGGTCCTACTCTGTCTAAAATGTGTCTGTAGCCATTAGAATTCTCTTTAAACTTCAAACTTCTCAGGTATAAGCTGAGACCTGCCATACACGCTGCTTACTGATGTTTCTCATTATTACCCCATGACAACTTGTATGCTGCCAGAAACAATCAGTATTTGCTTTGGAATGGTGAAATGAAATTTAAAAATAGGTTCTGTCAAGCAGTTGTCTCTACAGCTGCGTGTCTACATGTGTCTAACCTCTTTTGGTGCTCTTGGAGATGTGGAATACTACAGCCTCAGGGCGGTGGGACCAGAGGCTCTGGTAACCCTCACTATACAGGTGCACCTGAGGGGTCTATGCTGGTCTCAGTGATGGTTATCAGTCACCAGTCCCAATCCACTCTAATCCCCCAGGTGATGGTTATGGTTCCCAGAATCTCAGGCCAATTGAGCATTCAAATAGATTTTACAACTGTAAAAGACATCTCTCTGTTGAGTTGAATTTTTAAAGTAGGCTTCTGGTCCTTATCATCCAGTCATGTCTTTAGTAAATATCCTGTGCAGAGCTATGACAGTGATGCCTATTACCTTCATGAAATGGCAACTTATATTAATTAGCATTACCATGATACTTATGTAGCTCTGTGACAGAAATGTATAATTAGCTTTAACCAGTGTATTTTCAAAGTTGTTTTGAAAGGTAGTTCCACTAACCAATGCTATCATGTATTTATGAGCTATTAGGAGGGAAAGTGTTCAGGGAGATATATTGACTCCACTAGCCATTTCTCAGTCCGCCTGTGTACAAAAATTTGGATGGGGCTTTTAAGGTGTGTTACTTTCGTTTATGTTGCATTTGCTTAACTCTGTGATGCTGTGTTACTTTGCCTGTTTAAAATACCTGACGGTCTAAGAAAGAGCTGAATGACCAATAGCAAGGCAGCAGAAAGAATAGGCAGGGCTGACAGGCAGAGAGGATAGATAGAAGGAGAAATGTGGGAGGGAAAAAGTAGGCAGAGAAAGAGGAGGACTTCAGGTGCCAGGCACACAGCTACACAACAAGCCAAGGAGACTGGGACCAGCCCAGAGGCAAAAGGTAGGTGGGATAATTTAAGGAAAACTGACAAGAGACAAGCCAAGCTAAGGCCAGGCATTTATAAGTATGAACAAGCCTCCTGTGTGATCCCCCTAAAAGAGTAAAGAGCAAAAGCAACCAAGGCACTTAGCACTCTAGAGTCAGCACCAGGACCCACTTTTGCTTCTTTGTTCACCTTGTCTGCTTCTTTCTGACAGAGTTCACATACAAAGGATGGTCTTTTTTGGTGGCAAATGGCTGTACTACAATTTTTTTTCTTTATTTATTTTGTATTTATCAAAAAACAGTAAAATGAATTTAAAATGCTGAAAAGTTAACAATAACTATAAAGAGGATAAGAATCATAAGCATGGCTTATCAAGGGTGATAATGCAAATACACATATATTTACTTTGTGTTCAGCTTTCCCTCTGAATTTTTTTTTCCATCCCTGTATATCCTTATTCAAGGTCCCTTCCCCCTCCCACCACATCAGATCATTTTTCTTCTCCGCAAATCCCCATCCCCTCCCTGGGCAGGGAGCAGACAGTCCTATGGTCCTACTGACCCAATAATGTTTGGATCAGTCTCCACTCCTGGCCAAATCCAGTTTTGTCCATCCTCCCACAAGAGTGAGTCAGGTATTCCTATAGATGGACTGGGGTCCGAAAGGTCAGTCCAGAGTGTTTCTGATCCCAAGCTGTTCAGTGCTTGTGGTTTGCAGCTTGGGCATGCTTGGCTTTTTCTTGTTTGTTTGTTTAGAGACCACTAATGAGTGAGTACATCCCCTGCTTATCTTTCTGAGATTGTGATACCTCGCTCAGGAGGATATTCTCCCAATCCATCCATTTGCCTGCAAATTTTAGGATATCATTTTTTCTTACTGCTGAGTAGTATTCCATTGTGTAGATGTACTACAGTTTGTTAATCCATTCTTCAGTTGAGGGACATCTAGGTTGTTTCCTGGTTCTTGCTATTACAAATAATGCTGCTATGAACATAGTTGAGCTAATACCTTTGGAGTGTGAATGTGCCTCTTTAGGGTATATACCCAGAAGTGGTATTGCTGGGTCCTTGGGGAGATTGATTCTCAATTTTCTGAGAAACCGCCATATTTTATTCCAAAGTGGCTGAAGAAGCTTACACTCCCACCAACAATGGAGGAGTGTTTCCCTTGCTCTGCATCCTCTCCAACATAGGCTGTCATCTGTGCCTTTTATCTTAGCCAATCTAACAGGTGTTAGGTGGTATCTCAAAGGTGTTTTGATTTGCATTTCTCTGATGGCTAAAGATGAAGAGCACTTTTTCAGGTGCCTTTCAGCCATTCGTAGTTCCTCTGTTGAGAATTCCCTTTTTAGATCTGTACCCCATTTTTTGATAGGGTTATTCAAGGTTTTGGTCTCTAGATTCTTGAGCTCTTTATATACCTTAGAGATCAGTCCTCTATCAGTTGTAGGGTTGGTGAAAATCTTTTCCCATTCTGTAGTCTGTCGTTTTGTCCTATTGACAGTGTCCTTGGCTTTGCAGAAGCTTCCCAGCTTCAGGAGATCCCACTTATTGATTGTTGGTCTTAGTGTCTGTGCCACTGGTGTTATATTTAGGAAGTGGTCGCCTGTGCCAATTTGTAGAAGTGTATTTCCAACTTTCTTTTCTATCAAGTTCAAAGTGGCTGGGTTTAAGTTGAGGTCTTTGATCCACTTGGATTTGAGTTTTGTGCAGGGTGACAGGCTCGGATCTATTTGCATTTTTCTACATACTTCCATCCAGCTATGTCAACACCATTTGTTAAATATACTATCTTTTTTCCATTGAATGTTTTGGGCCTCTTTGTCAAAGATCAGGTGTTCATAGGTTTTTGGGTTAATGTCTGGATCCTCAATTCTATTCCACTGGTCCACAAGTCTGTTTTTATGCCAGTACCAGGCTGTTTTTATTACTGTAGCTCTATAGTATAGCTTGAAGTCAGGGATGGTGATACCTCCTGAGGTTGTTTTGTTGAGTAAAATTGTTTTGGCAATCCTGGCTTTCCTGTTATTCCAAATGAAACAATTTTCATTCTTTCTATTTACAGTGGTATGGAAAGTTTTTATTCTTCCTGTCTCTATTATAATCACAGTGACCAAGTGCTCATTGGCTAGCCTTGTTTGGAACTTGTACACAGCTTTGAGTCAATCACTTCAGCTAGAAACGAGTGAGAAATAATCACATGAGGGAATATTTTGTGGAACTGACCTGGGCTGGGAGCAGGCACATTTTCAGTGCCAAATAAGCAGATGGTGGCTGCAAGCATGAGGTTCATCCCTGTAGGGATGAAGGAGAAGGTGGTCTGTCTGGCCCAGAGATAGGGCTTTTTCTTGGGCTGGATTTATTCTTCTGAATATAATAATTGAGTTATAACTCTGAAATTGAGAAATTTCTTTTGTACACTGGAAATACTGAGTTTGAGTTTCTGTACTCATTCATGATGCTATAGAAATTAGAAAATGAGAAAAGCAATTAAAAAGACCATGAGACATGCTCATCTGGAACTGGTCTCCTAGTTTATAAATCCTCACTGAACTCACTGGGTTTGTCTCACACTGTCACATCTGCTGTTTTACCTTAGTACATGTGACTTGAGTGGCCGAGATGGGCCCTGGGAGGTCTAAGGGTCTCCCAGGGCTCTGTTGTAGGTAGAGTAGTAGTTTTTTCTTTTTCTTTTTTCACATGTATGTGTACATGCATGCATGCATGCTTCCATGTGCATGGATATGGACACATGTGTAAGGCTGAATACAGAGGCTGGAATACAGTTGGGTGTCCAACTCTGTGTTTCTTCACTTTATTCTTATAGCTGCTTCTCTTACTGAAGCCAGAGTATGCCAATTCTGATTAGTCTACCTTATTAGCTGGTTGAGGAACCCTTGTTTCTGCTGACCTGTGACTTGGATCATTAGTAGCAAGTCCAGCGTGCTCACAGTGTGACTGTGTAGTGTGTGTTCTGGAGATGGTCATGGCCTTTGCACACTGGGCTCTCCCTTGGCTTCTTAGGGTTATCTATGTGGTGTTCGGACTACAATGATTAATTAGTACACTTTATTATATGAAACCTCTGAGGAGGGTAGGAAGATGGTCTTTTCATTAGGTCATGTCTAGTGTGAGGATAATACATAAAGATTCATGGCCACTGTCCTAGTAGGCTGCAGCTGTCAACCAGACAAAGCCTGAAGGCATTCGAGGGAGTCTTAGCTGAGACATTGTCGAGATAAGAGTGGCCTGTAGTGGTCTGTGAGAGATATGTCCAGACAGGTGGCTCTGAGCTGTCTGAGCAAGCTCATTGAACATGAACTAGCGAGCAGAGACTGAGCTAACCAACTCTGTTCCTCCATGGATTTCACTTTACTTCCTGCCCGACTTCCTGCTCTCACTTCCATGAATGAGAGATAATGACCATCCTTTTCTCCCCAAGTTGTTTTGATCAGAATGCGTCATCATGCCAACAAAGAAGAAATGGGCCCAGCCATGTTCACTCCATGCCTGGGTTAGGATTGCTAACAATTCTAAGTTTTTCCTTGTTGGGCTTGCATTGTTTCTGAGGCAGTCCTCTGCACAGCTTCTGAACTGGCCAGAAAAGCTCTGCAAATCTAAGCGTTGAGGAGATCGCTCAATGAATGAAACACTTGCTGTGCAAACAGGAGGACCTGAGCTTAGACCCCTAACAAACATGTTTTAAAAAATCTAGGTGTGTGCCTATTAGTCCTGCACCGGGAAGCAGAGATACAGAGATCCTTGGGGCTCAGTGGACAGGCAATTATCTAATCATCATTCATCAGATTCAGTTAGAGACTCTGTCTCGGAAAACCAAACCAAACCATGGAGAGAAATAGAGGAAGACAATCTAACATTGACTTCAGGTCTCCACATGTGCACACATGAGCAAAAGCCCCATCACATACATGTACACACAGACAAATACACACACACAGAAGGAGAGAGAGAGCCAAATATGCTTATTTTGCTTTGGAAGCCTAGACTTTGGAGCTCTTTAAGGCAAAATATGTCTTTAGATTCCATCTTAATTAGGGTTTTTATTGCTGTGAAGAGAGATCATGACCACAACAACTCCTATAAGGAAACATCTAATTGGTGCTGACTTACAGTTCAGAGGTTTAGTCCATTATCATCATGGCAGGAAGTATGGTGATATGTTACATATTTAATAAAACCTGGAATATCAAGAGATCAACACACAGTCAAAAACTAGGCAGACATAGCTCAGGAAGTTCTTGATCTTTGAGTACAAGGACAGACAGCTGGGCTTCAATGGCACACACCTTTAATCCCAGCCCAGGGAAAGTAGGAGTGGGGTGACCTACACCTTTAATCCCGCAACCCCAGGGACAGGAACTTTCTGTGTTTCTGTGAGTTCAAGGCTAACTACCAAATAGAGTAGCTCCCGCCTTTAATTCTAACCTGGATGGGATACAGCTGGGCAGAAGTGTAGTTAAGGCAGGCTTAGGAAAACAATAATTGTGAAGCGACCAGGAGGGAGGCTGAGGAAGCTGGAAGATAGCTGGGTGAGATTTGACTGTGGTGTTTCTGCTCTCTGATAGTTTAGCCTTTCCCCACTGGCTCTGTCTCTTTCCTTACAATCGGAATTCATGCTACAAGGAAGCATGGTGGTGTGCAGACAGATATGGTGCTAGAGACAGCTGAGATTTCTACATCCATCTCAGCAGGCAGCAAGAAGAGAGTGAGACACTGGACCTGGTGTGAGTATCTGAGACCTCAAAGCCTACCTCCAGTAGTATACTTTCTTTAACAAGGCACTGATAGGAAGGCCATGGGGTAGGGATACCCCACTCATTGTAATCAATTGTTCTTATTTACCAAAAATAACTCATGCTTAGGAGCAGGGGGATGGGTCGGGAGGAGAGTACTTGCTGCAAAAACAGGAAGCTGTGGATCTGTATCACCAGTTACCATATAAAGTCAACATGGGCATGCATGCCTGAAACCCTGGCAGCAGGGAGCATAGCATGACAACAAGAAGGTAGCTAAAGTCTGTAGTCTAGGTAAGAAAATGTCAAACTCTTGGGTCAGGAAAACACCCAACACCCAGTGTGCGTGTGTGTGTGTGCGTGTGTGTGTGTGTGTGTGTGTGTGTGTGTGTGTGTGTGTGTGTGTATGTGTCTGTCTGTGACTGTGTGTGTGTATGGGGACAGGGTAAGGTAGAATGCCATAGAGCAGAAACAAAACATTTGGTCTTCACAAGTGTGCACCCCCCCTCCACCATGAGGACATCACACAGACAGACTGACCTATTATTTAGGCATGGGCCCATAACTATAGGAGTTTACAGAAAATTAGGCTGACTACATCACCACCTGCATTAGGGCTTTTAAACAGGACTCTGATTTTTTTTCATAAGTTTTTTCTTCCTTTTTAATTTTAAAAAATTTAACATACTCTCAACCGGTCCCTCTCCTCCCCTCTTCCAAGTTCTTCACAGCTTCCCTCCACCACTGCCCTCCACCCATTCTCAGAGAGGGTAAGGACTTGCAGGGTGAGTCATTGCAGGCTAGTGTATCCAGCTGAGGCAGGACCAAGCTCCTCCTTCCACCGTCAAGGCTGAGCAAGGTGTTCCTCTGTAGAGAATAGGCTCCAAGAAGCCAGTTCATGCACCAGAAATAAATTTTGGCCCAAATGCCAGATGCCCCACAAATTGCCCATGCCATTAGCCTGTCATCCATATTTGGAGGGCTTAGTTCTGTCCCATGGAGGTTACCCAGCTGTCATTTCAAATTCATTGAGCTCCCAATAGCTCAGGTCAGCTGTCTCTGTGGGTTTCCTCATCATGCTCTTGACTCCTTTGCTCATATCATCTCTACTCCTTCTCTTCAGCTGGACTAGGAGCTCAACCCAGTACTTTGCCATGGATCTCTGCATCTTCTTCCATCAGTTGCTGGATGAAAGTTCTCTAATGACAATTAGCATGATCATCCATTTGATTATAGGGGAAGGCCAGTTTAGGTACCCTCTTCACTATTGCTTGGAGTGTTAGCCGGGGTCATCTTTGTGAGTTCTTGGGTATTTTCCTAGCACTAGGTTTTTTTCTAACTCTACAATGGCTTCCTCTATCAAGGTATCTGTTTTGTTGTTCTCCCTCTCTATTGCCCCCCAACTCAACTATCCCATTCCCTCATGTTCTTTTCCTACCTCCCTTGCCCCCTCCCCCTGGTGGTCCCAATTTACTCAGGAGATCTTCTCTATTTCTCCTTCCCAGGAGGAATCCATGGATGGCTCTCTTAAGCTCCTCCTTATTACCTAGCTGCTCAGGTTTTGTAGATTGTAGTCTGGTTATCTTTTGCTTTATATTTAAAATCCACTTATGAGTGAGTATATACCATATTTATTTTTTCTGGATCTGTGTTACCTCACTCAGGATATTTTCTAGAGTCATCCATTTGCCTGAAAATTTCAGAATGCATTTTTTTTGTACTGCTGAGTAGTACTCCATTGTGTAAATATACAACAATTTTTAAGTTCATCTCCAGTTGAGCAGCATCTAGGTTGTTCTAGGTTTTGGCTATTACAAATAATGCTGCTATAAACATGGGTGAGCTAATAATGTCCTTGTGATAAGAATATACATCCTTTGGGTATATGCCAAGGAGTGGTATTGCTGGATCCTTAGGTACATTGATTATCAGTTTTCTGAGAAACCACGATACTGATTTCTAAAGTGGCTGTACATGTTTACATTCATACTAGTAATGGAGGAGTGTTCCCTTACTTCACATCCCTTCCAGCATAGACTGTCATGAGTGGTTTTGTTCTTAGCCATTCTGACGGGTATGAGATGGCATCTCAGAGTTGCTTTGATCTGCATTTCCCTGATGGCTAAGGATGTTGAGCAATTCTTTAAGTGTCTTTCAGCCATTTAAGGTTCTTTGCTGAGAATTCTCTGTTTAGCTCTGTGCCCATTTTAACTGGATTATATGGTTTTCTGGAGGTCAGTTTCTTGACCACCAAGAGTCTTCCCTTCCTACACAAAACACTAACACACAGGCACAGAATGATCTTGAGAACTGGAGGACCAAGCTGTACAGTTTGAAACAGATATAGACAAAAATGAAAATAAGGAGGGGCTTTTTTAACCTGTCCCTTGGCCTCCCATTCTTCCCTGGCCACCACTCCAGGTGGACAGTGAAGTTGTGGCTGCTTTGTTCATGGTGATGTCCACAGCACCTAGAGTGACACCCATGGAAGCATGTGGGGTGAACGAAGGAAGGCTAGAGGCTACTCTTATCTTAGAATTTGCAGTATTCTAGACTAAAAACCTTCAGATATCACATCTCAGCTCTTCATTGGCAGGTGGTGAGCTGGAAGTTTTCAGTAGGGCAGGCTCAGTAGCCATGTTTATTTGCTTGTTTCTGAGCTACACAGACTGTTCCTTAAGACCAATATTTACCTTTCCTGCCTATCTCCCAGTAGGCAGTTGGGAGGGAAGTGCTTGTGTGCCTAGTTCACTACCCTTAGCCCGTCTCTTCCCACTGGTGCTCACTAGTTTTATGTGGTTAGTTCCTGGGTAAAAGGCTGGTCCAGCTTTGCGGCAAGATGAGATGTTACTTACAAATAGCAGGGCAAGCTTCAAGACTACTTAGACCATACTCTGGGCCTCAGGTGGGCGTTTGTAGCCTTAAGAAGTACTCACAGATTCTAGGTAACAGCTTATGTTATCTGGAAACAGAATTTTATTAGTAATTCCCTGGTCTCCATAGCTGCAACACGGGAAACGTAAAAACACTTGGACAGTAATGTTCACTGTGAATGATACCCATCCTTTTGTTAATATTGATGCCATCAGGTCTCACATTTTTATCTCAACTTCTTATGACATTTTAGAAAGAAGAAAGTATATGAAGTTATGAATGTTCTTCGTAAATCCACATGTGCCAGCTACTCTTATGTCAACTTGACGCATAAACTAGAGTTATCTGGAAGAAGGAATCTTAATTGAGAAAATACATTTATAAAAATCTACCTCTAAGGCATTTTCTTAGTGATTTATGGAGATGGCCCAGCTTATGCTGGGTTGTGCCATCTCTGGACCAATAATCCTGGGTTCTATAAGAAAGCAGGCTAAGCAAGCCATGGGGAGCAAGCCCTAAGCAGTTCCTCTTTATGGCCTCTGCATCAGCTTCTACCTCTGGGTTCCTTCCCTGTTTGAGTTCCTGTCCTCAATACCTTTGATGATGAACAGCAATATGGAACTGTAAACCAAGTAAACCCTTTCTTCCCCAATTTGCTTTCTGGTCATGGTGTTTTCAACACAGTAATAGAAACCCTAAGACAAATTTTTAATAATGCTTTTATCATTTGAGCATTTTATACATGCATATAATGCATTTTAGTTTTCATCCCAACTTCGTGAGCTCTTAAAAATAAAATAACACTGAGTCCACTTAGTGCTGTCCATAGGTGAGCAGGTAGAGGGCCACCTACTAGAGCCTGGATGGCTTCTTGAGAGATACACCCTTTAAGAAAACTTGACTCTTCCTCTCTTAGCAGCCAATAGTTCATCAAATACGGGGTGGTCCTTCCTGAATCCTTCTCCTATCTACACTGGAATTTTTGTTGGCTTGATTGTGTGCAGGTTCATGTGTGCAATGGCCCTGTCATGCCTAGCAAGCACAGTTTCACAGCAGTCATCTTCTCCCTCTGGCTCTTAACAGTATTTCCATGTTCTCTTGCATGGTGATCTTTGAGCCTTGGGAGAAGGAAGCATGATACGGATGTCCTATTTCAACATTTATTTTCTATATATTGACCCGTTCTATTTTCTGTATTACTTTTATCTACTTTGAAAAAAATATCTTCAACAAGGGTTCCAAGTCTAACTTTTCTACAAATATAAAGATAAGAACTTAATTTATTACTGTGCCCTTTAACAGAATAAAATAGTTCTAAGTTCTCTCCTAGGGCCTATGATCTAAGTAGTCATGTTGTTGGTTTTGTTTGTTGTTAATATTTGTTTGTTTTGTATTACTTAAGCTCAATTAATAGTACCGAGCTTGAGTTCTATCTTTAAATCAATTCATGAAGTGATTGGTTACTCCTATAACATTCATGCCATTATCACATCAGTGACATATCATAACAGACCAAACTTTCTGTAGCTCATAATATTCATAGATTGTTGATTATTTTCTACTTTGATAGAACCTTACAGCATCATGAATGTTAGCTAGTAAAAATGAATTTTCCCAGGTCTGCACTAGCCTGATTTTTTTTTTATTTCCTGTGACTCATGTTTATGTTGTTGTTAGCAATAGAGTCTTACCATTAAGTTCTGGATATTAACCAGTTTGTAATGTTTGCAGTTTGGTTTTGACTACAGAATCTTACTGACAAATAACTGAAAAAGAGATAACCTGTTCCTGGAATATGGGCTTTTTATTTGATAGTCTAGTGTGTATGCAGGAGACATTGTCCCCCATTAAAAGGAAATGTATATTTTGATGTTATTTTTTTTTCAAGTTTTCTCAAGTTGTCTAGGCTAGTCTCACTAGTCCTGGCTTAGTTTCCCCAGTGCTGGGATTATAGGCATGAATCACCATATTCAGCCTGTGCTGGGTTTAGTTGGTATTGTGTTCTCTTTAAAGTGTTCACAAGCAGTCTAGATACAGCCATGCTTTAGAACCAGAATTATTGCTCTTCTTTCTTCTGAAGGATCTTTGGCTCTGCTTAGGCTGATCAAAAGCCCACTGTTATGTGCACAAATTATCCCAAGATCTGGGGCTCATTTAATCTATGTCTAGAAGTCAAATAAAGAATGAGAAAGATTCTAAATATCTATATAAAGTGTGAAAAGAATCTAAATGGCCAAGATGGAATTAAATGTGTGATTTTCTCTCTCATGTCACTGATCCCCTCATCTCAATCACTGGAGGGCCATGGGTTTGCCCTAGGCTATTTGCACCATTACCACAATGAATTTATCTATCCCATGCTGTGCCAGTAAATACAACAGCTGCTTTTTAATGATCCCTGAATATAAATTTTAAGGTATGATCTCACTCATAGGCTTTAGTTTCATTCATTTTTACCTGCTAGGATATATGGGGGTGTGGTCTTAGACTTAATGTACACCAGATACTATTTATGTTTCTCTGACCCTTTACTGTGACTGCTTTCTCTCCAACTCTCTTGTATCATAGTAAACATCAATGTTGACTAAGTTCCTTGACCTGGTACTGTTGGTTCTTTTCTTGTATCCTCCCACGATATTTTAATCCATCTACAGGTAAAGTGGGTCTGCATTTGGCATGTTTATTGACTCACGTTTTTCCATTGTGTCATTTTTGTGTTTAAGCTTTAGCCACATCTTGCCAAGCTTATCTTCACATTCACTCTTCCCCACTGGTTTTTCCATCTCATTACAGTATCAGAGTGATTCAAACAATGAAGCTGTATTTCTCTTTTGTTTAAAAGTGTAGTTATTTCTTTAGAGTTGAGGCATTCCCTCTTAGAGGGAGGAGATGGGGAATTATAAGACTCAGAAAGTTTTATATATAAAGAGAGAGAGAGAGAGAGAGCCAGAAAATCAATGAAACTTTCAAGGATCAGGAAACTCATTAACTTATGGATTATCAAGATTTTGTTTCTACTTTGTATATGCAGTGGAAGTTGCCTAGGAGAAGAGACTCCCCTGTTGGTCAAGCTTCCTGCAATTTGGACAGGGAGCACCAAGACCATGGTTTTAATGAGTCAGAATGCAGGGTGGATTGGGATTTTAGTTGGCACAACTACATTTTTGTCATTCCTGCTTATTAAATTTTCACCCATATGTCTATAATTATTCCTAATAAAGTCACAAGATCACAAAGCTAGACTTGGGTAGGATAGGTTATTTGGTCTGCTGTTGGTGCCTTATCTGGATTAATAAATGTATAGGCATTTATTAACATCTCCCAGGAAAGGCTATCCATACCATTAGAGATATTCATGAATTCTCACCATTAGCTCTTAACAAGGCTGGCATAATCTGATCCCCACCTTCTCTGAACTCACTGTCTTCTAGCCCTAAAGTCTTCTTTGTGGACCTAAGCCTACTAGTCATGCACACAATAGTCTTTCTACCAGCTGTTCCTATCACCAGGAGTGCATGCCCTCGTTCTGGTTTCTGGCCCCATTCATACCTCTACTCAATCATCACAGCATGTTCCTGGTCTGATGGCTGCCCCTCACCATATTTTTATTTTGTCTTGTTTTCTCCTTAGCACTGAACAGGACTACCTGCTTATAATAAAAGCCCCAGGGAGGATAATTTTGTCCATCTTGTTCACCTCTGTATCCCAAGTCTTGTCACAAAGTTTGTGCTGAATGTATATTTTACAAGTGCTAGGGAAGAGCTAATGGAGTCTGAACTTCATAGGCATTTGCTTGCTGTTCTTTTAGTCTTCATGTCTTTTAGAGCAAAACAGCTGTCTCTTTTAGTTTGGATTTATTATGTCAACAAGAAGGAAATAAAATGAATGGGCCTGGATACATTTTTTTCCTTCTGGAATGTTGTTAGATTCTTCTTCTGGAACTGGGAGCAGTCTCTTTTTCATCTTGCTCTGGAACAAGCCAGAAGCGTTCCCTCCATTGTTCTTAGCATTCCTGCCTAAGACCCAGATTTCTAGGGACATAATTTTCTTTTCTCTCACTTCCTGGGTATCCTTTTGGTTCTTTCGAGCATCATCTTTTATCATCTCAGTCCATCAAATAACCCAGCTTTTTAAAGAAAGTAAGCAATCCACAGTAGGGTATTATTAAGCCTCCATTTTTTATATGAAACAATGAATTATTATTATTATTTTAACAAAAGATTCAGTCATGACCATGCCTTAAATAAAAGTCTTTTATAACAGTTTTTATTCTCGCAGCTGCACTAACTACAACTTTAATATAATAATCATTTGACTGGCAAAACTATGTAGCATAGTATAATATGTGAGACATGAAATTATGAAAGGAAAAGTGAATAGAAAATATAACGATATTTTAGGAAACATTCTGTTAATTAGCATCATACTAGTGTAGTGCCTGGCACACACAAATGGTGAAGAGGGTAGTGACATACTAAAGTGTAAATTTCAGATGTTAGTGGTTTAATAAATTTATTGTGTTTAATGTAGAATATAATTATGTGAATATAATTATCTAAAGAATCTGACTTTCCACCTTGTATGACATTCTCTCTAAATTCTTTAAATTCATCCATGTGTAGGAGCACGATTTTGGGCTGTAAGAAAAGACTCTGAGCCAAATATTGAGGGAAGGCTGAAATATCAGAGAGAGGAAGCACAGTCGATTGACCACAGTCAATTCTCACCCAGATGTCTTGCAACTTTCTCAGCCTTACTGCTGGTCTCTTCTGCCTGTTGCTTCTGTCAGTCTCTTCTGCTCCTTCTGGGTTTCTAAGCTCTTATATACCCTATCCCATCCAGGTTAGGATTAAAGGCATGTAGCTTTGAACCCACAGAAACAGAAGAAGTTCTGTCTCTGGAGTTATGAGATTAAGGATGTTGGTCACCACTCAGGGTTTTTCCTGTGCTGGGATTAAAGGTGTGTGTGATTGACTCAGCTCTTTATCCTTGTTGGAAGATCAAGGATTTCCTGAGCTGTCTGCCTAGGATTTGACGGTGTGGTCTCTCTGATATCCCAGGATTTATTAAATACCTAACAAATATGCACATCCATGTTTATGCATGTAGCTTCATATATATTCAGAAATATTTCAATTCTCCCACTGAGAGACAGTTTAATCCTTTCCTTCTCCTTTTCCTCCCGTTGTTCATCCATTTCTCCTTGCGTTCCTGTCTCACTTCCTCTCCTTGTCTTCTTCATTATTATGCCTGGATAATAATAAGGCAAAAGACTGTTTTTGGCATGTCTGGGAATTTCTCCAGGACATAAAAATCAGGAGTGCTGGTTCACAGGCCACAGTCATCTCTAGTTTTAGTAAATGCTTCCAAATTTCTTTCCAAAATGTTTGTCCCATATTATGTTTTCCCACTTTCTTCTAAAAGTTAATGAACAATGTCGACTGTTTTCCAGAAAACACTAGTGGTAGATTTTTCTATATAATAAAGAAAACAGATTAAAACTTAATTTGTTTTCTTGTCTTATTACATAGGACAAAAATTTTGTTAAGCGTAAGTAATGGGCAAAAGAATTCTTGTATTTCTACTGTAAGGTGATTGCTTTTTGTAATTTCTCACTAAGTATTATGCCAGTCTTCTGTAAGGATTCCCATTTCAGATACTGAATTCCTCTTGTTGCTAGATCATCTATACTGGTAAGCCATACTTTATTGTATAATAATTGTGCCATAATTTTCCCATCTCTTCTGTGATTGGTGGGTATTTAAATTGCTTCTACATTTTGAGTCTTATGAATGGGTGAATGGAAGGTTGTATAGGGCTGGGAGGAAGTCAGTCAGCCAAGTACATACAAACATGAGGACCTAGACCCCTTTCTACAAGGCCAAGCATTATGATGTATACATGGAACCTCAACACTCACAGAAGGTTTGAGAGACAGAGATGAGTGGATCTCTGAAGCTTATTGGCCAACTAGCCCAGCTGAATCAGAGACCTTCTCATTCAGTGGGAGGTCCTCTAGCAATAACACTGTGCAAGTCATCCAGGAAAAACATCAGATGATTATCTCTGTCTTGAAAATCTGTACACAAACATGCACATCCCTACAGAACATGCTCCACATACAGAAAACCACACACACACACACACACACACACACACATCACAAACATGTGCAAATGTTGTGTATAAGACATTTGTGAAGAGTTTCATTTTCATGAAGGTAACTAGGAGTAAAATTTTGGGATCATATGGGATGATGAAGTTGCTACTCATTTTCCATGCTAAACATGTTCAGTGACTATAGCACCACTGAAAACATCATTTCTATTTCTTCACCTTGGCCCCCCCCATGTGCAAATGTCTCTGCGTATCTTTGATTCTGTCTGTGCCATAATTACAGTCCTGTCTGTCATGACTCCCTAGGAAGACTCTGGAAATGGGACAATATAGAGATTTCAGCTTTGCTCAGCCTTTAAAATTTAAAGGCACTAAGTACCTCCTACCAAAAAGCTTTTTAGAATTTAGATCGGGATTCCTTTGGTTTACTTATCAATTTGGGAGCTGTTGCATCACAGCAGTAGATTTATTTTATACTCATTAATACAAAGTACTCTTTTGGGACTTTAAGAAATTTTTTTCAAGGCTTGTTTTCTAGATTTTTGTGTATGCTTCCCTTTTTTTGCTTAGACTGTTGAATTTGTTTATACATTTTAATAGCTTGTAAGTCTGTATTTTGGCCTTCTATATGTGGTATGTATCATGCCTCAGTGTATGTGTGTTCGTGTTTGTGTGTGTGTGTGTGTGTGTGTGTGTGTGTGTGCATGCCCTCTTATATTTTGAGGTGGGTTCCTTAGCTGACCTTGGAGCTCATCTAGTTAGTTAACTTACTCCTAGGTGCCCTGTTTCTACCTCAGGAATTCTGTGATTGCAGGTGGGCTGCTACACCCACTCAGGTTGATATTTCACTTTGTTTTTAAAGACCCTTAAAGACATTTTTGGAGTCAGAGAAAATTAAGGAGGCTAACTTTCTACTAACAACTTGGTAGGTTTGTATTGCCTAAGAAGCCAGCATTGGTATCTTAGCATTCCCTGAAGTCTTTGTTCTGATGCCACTGATTTTCCCATCATGTTCTTTTTCAGCTTTAGGATTTTATCCCAGATGCTACATGGTGATAGCCCCCACTTGCCCTTCATTTCCTCTGGTCTATGGCAGGCTTTCAGAATTCCCTTGTTTTTATGACCTTGACAATTCTGAGGAACACTGGCCAGGCGTTGTAGAGAACCCACTGCATTCAGTGGTATTTGATGGTTTTCTCACGATGGGATTTGGGTTTGGGGGACAAAAGCCACTCAGGTAGGCACAAGCTGTTCTCACTATAGCCATCACTTCCTGTGTGATTTACATTGGTGTTTGAAGATGGACAGACTGGTCTGAAATCTCAACCAACTTCCAATTCAACTCTAATCCTGTTTTCTTGACTACTTTGAGTTGACACTTCCTTGGTAAATTTGAATTTGTGGAAGAAGGGTGTGGATGGTTGGGATGGGGAATTTGCTCCTGTGTTTTAACTCAGCCTGTGTTTTAATCTGGGCTTGGCTGATTTCTTCTGATGTTGGTCTCAAGAAACTGGTCTGATCTTTGTCTGCCTCCACCAAACAGGAGCTAGTCTCTCTGTCTGCAAACACTTTCCTCTCTGTAATTCACTTCTTCAGGCTTCTAAGTACTTCTTATTATCCTCTTGGAAGTTTTTTCTAATATTGTCTTGGTTTTAGCAGAAGAGAAATTTTTCTGTCATGTTCTAGATCCTAGACAGAGTAAAAGTTGTATATTTAGGTTATTTTTTTATAACCTTTTTTTTTTCCTTACACACTTTTCTCTTGTCCTGTTGACTTTCTGTTCAGTTTTTCCTTGATCTTCCTGCTAGCTTTCAAGTTCCTATATTCTTTTTCTGCATGTTAAAGGTATGGTTTTCTGCATGATTGCTTAACTTACAATCATCAAAATGTGTATTTTCCTCTCATCAACCTGCTTAATTATATGTTATGGTAATCCCTTGCTTTGTCTCACCCTCTTTATCATACCTGATGAATAATAATTATGATTATGAGGCCATGGGGGCTACTTACCTGTTTAGACATTCCCCTCTGGCCTCCCCAGCTTTTCTCATCCAAGCTCTTCTTCTGAGTTTCACATTCTTTCCTTTTGGGATCCTGGGATCCCTGGGTTCCATAGCTCTTTCAGCCAAGGTCTTTGTGAAGATAAAATTGTGTATTTGTACAACATTTTTTTCATTTTGCCACATGCCCTGCCTCCTGGATGGTAACTTAGCCAAGGAGAGAATTAGTAGCTTACTATTGATTTATTTATTTTTACTATTTTTGAGATGTTATTCTATTTCTTCTGACATATACTAGTAGTTTTGAGGGATTAGCTGCTGATTCTTGTAAATATGACTTCTATGCATATGATTTTTTCATTGTGTCTCTTTTTGCTGTAAAGTATCTATATATGCATAATTTGGAAGTTTCTCATGTTTAATATTTCAAGATCACTTGAAAACTTTCTTGCTGCATAGTCCTGGCTGGTCTGGACCTTGATACGCAGTTCAAGCTGGTCTCAGACTCAGGGAGATCCTCCTGCCTTTGCATCCCGAGTGCTGGGAATAAAGGTGTGTGTCACACCATTCCCTGACCATGACCTATATGGTTTTAAATGTGAAAGTTTTATGATGTATTTTAATATCCAGGAATTTGATAAATCTCTATGATTACATCCATCTCTTAAAATTTTTTTCTTTGAGTTAGGTGATAGTGGTACACACTTTTAATCCTAGCACTTAGGAGGCAGAGGCAGGCAGGGTTTGACATCAAGGTCAATCTGGTCTACAAAGTGAATTCTAGGATAGCCAGGGCTACACAGAGAAACTCTGTCTTGAAAACAAAATAAATAAATAAATAAATGTTCTTTGCAGCTTGTACTCATCAGTTTTTAAGGTAATTTAAAAATTTTATTAAGTCCTCAAATAGTCTTTATTTTTAAAGCAATTATGAAAAAAATACATTTTTATGTCTAACAATATTTTTAGTAGATCAATTTATTTATCTTTCTTATGTACAATGTAAGTCTATAGTTTTTATTTATGTAGGTCCTGAATATGCCATATTATTTATTTCTCTCATATGTCTTAGGCTAGCCTCAGATTTGCTGTGTAGCCAAGGATGACTTTATTCTGGTCTTCTTGCCTCTGCCCCGAGTGCTGGGACTGCAGGTGTGTGTGTGTCACTCTTCCCATTTTTGCCGTGGGAGGAAATCAACTTGACTCTTCCTGTGTGCTAAGTGAGCCCTCTACCAAGTGGGCTATGTCCCTAGCCTAGAATCTTGTGCTTTAAATGCGAATCTGATTTTCTCCTGGTATGCTTTCAGTGGACGATTGCATAAATTCTTATTTAGTTTTGTGTACTTATTTTAATTTAGTATAATGTGTTCAATTCTCTTCTTGGCTTTTTAAATATAAAATATTTTAATTTTCAAAAATATATTTTAAATTTTCTAAATTAAATAAAAACCTCATAATAAGTAATAGCTGTGTTTTCACTTCTAGGACTTTTTTTCTCTCCCACTTTACGGCTATCCAGTTTCCTTGCCTATATTGTACAGCCAACTTGATGGGAGGGACACTGTCACTATCCCATTTTTAATTTCATTGTGAGTCATAGCATTTCTTCAAAAAACACAATTTTGGTGATTGATTTCAGATAGTCCCCCACACACATTCAAAAAACCGTGCAGCTCCTTTTTGTAATTTGTCTGAGGTCGAGAAATATCTTACTTGAAGAGTTCTGTTATTGTAATACATTTTATTCACGTATAAAAATAGTAAAATGTGTGTGCACAGTTGAGTGAAGGATTGATGAATGATTCCTTAGCACCCATTTTCTGTTTAGATTAAAAAAAAATACCCATGCCTTCTGAGCTCATGGGGTACTCATTGATTTCCGCCCTCCATTTGATGTAACTCATTTCTTGCTTTGCTTTATTGCTGTACTATTAACATGCACACGCTGAACCAATGACTTAAAATGTTGATTTGAATGTTGTAGGTATTTGTGAAGCTCAGATGGAAAGAGATCCTGGCAGTCTGGAGCCCAGGAATACTGAGCACTGTAGCTCAAATGGAAAGTATTCAGGCACTCCGGAGCCAAAGAACACCACAGGCCACAGTAAGCATAGGTAGCAGCTTATAGCCCTGCTTCAGGGAAAGGCTTCCTAATGTTAATAGCTCTGCTTGTGCAGGAGAGGGCCTCCTCAGTTGTTACAATGGCTGGCAGAAGGGTATGCTTCCCCTCTACCATTCGCTGCTCTCTCTTCAGGGAATGTAACAACTCAGCCCAGCCAAGGATGTCCCCTGGGCAGTGAGAGTGTTACAGCTTCATTCCCTCAGCTGATCTTGAACCAGGGTCTGAGCTTACTTGGTGCTACTGCGGGGAAAGAAGATGATCTCACCCAAACCTCATTCAAGAGTGGGAAAAGATAGCCATTCAAGAGTGGGAAAAGGTAGCCGGGAAAGGGCTTTGGGCTCAGGGTTTATATATATATATGGCTTCTTAGGGACAGAGCTTTCTAGGGAGACTTCCAGGGTGAGGATTGGTCAGATCTCCCCCCCCAACATACACCTTCTTTTAACCCTAATTTTGTTTTGGTTTCAGGGTCAAAATGTTTCATGGTTCTTTTGGCCTTTGGGACTCTAATTTCAGGGCCAGGGCACATTGTTTTCACCAGCTCTGATCCTAGGGCCAAAGTGAGTTTCTTTGGTGCTGCTTTCAGAGTCAGGGCACATTTCTTTTTGGTTCTGGGTTCAGGGATAAAGTATTTCGTTCACTGGCTCAGGTCTTAGATCCAGGGTGAGTTTCTTTCACTGACTCTGGGTTCAACACAGGCCACTTTTCCCTACAAATGTAACACAGATGAGTTACGTGGCTTGTAATTTTTCATATCGTGAGTTTTACTTTTGAGGTCCTTTGCATGACTGTAGCCAGTTCTAGTGTTGGCTTTGACCGTCAGGTACCACTCATGTACAAAGTCTCTATTGCTGTCCCCTCCAGGCTGCTGCTTGGCTTTGTGGTTGTTTTCAGATTGGTTCCTCTGTAAACAGTCTTGCCGTATCTGTTTCTATGTATTTGGGGCACACCGTAGCAAGAGTTCTCTGAGCTTCTTGGAAGGATTATCCAAGTAGTGATTCAAGTTCTTGGGTCTTGGTGCTTGTATGTGGCCACTTCCACTGAATAGCATGGAGATGCTCTTCAGCATGGCTCTGCCACGCATGTTTCTATCAACAGTGCAATGGAAAGCACACTGTTTCCTGTTCTGACCAAGTTCTAGTGTTTTCACAGTGTTTAATTATTACATTCCCAGTCCAAGATTATATCTTATGGAGATGAGGGTCTCTCCCTAACATTCCTGTCTTCCCTCCTTCCTTTTATGCCCAATGTCTCACTATGTAGCATAGCTGTAACATTAACTGGAGCCTGGCTTGTCTCAATCTTCCTGCTTTAGCCTCATGAGCACTAGGATCTCAGTGTGTTTTTAATTCATGTTTGTCTAATGATTCCTTAAGATTTATCAGCTCTTAAGCCTGCTATGTTACATTTGCAACTATAATACTTTTTATTAAATTTTGATTTGGGAAATCATTTTTACCCTAGATACTAACCCACTGTTTCTAATCATTGTTGGAAAAAAATACCTACAAGCTTGTTGTTTTGTTGCTGTTTTTTTTTTTTTATAACAGAGTTCTTGATTTTTAAGTTGTCAATATTTCTTTTTGCTTTGCTGTTTTTTGCTGTTCTTTTCTGAGATGTCTTTTTTGGTGAAGACTGATTTCTATAACTGCTTTAAGACTGAATACTTTTCATCTCTCCTCACGAAGGGTTGTATTTGTGACAGCTTTGATTTAGGATCCTGTTTTTCAGATTGCATTTTATGAAAGGGTTTTGGGGAGTAATTTTGACTTTTGTTCTAATTTGTTAATATGATGAACTGAATTAATTGATGCCTTTTATGCCTCATCAATGTTACTTTTTGTGGACACACTGAAATTGAAAATGGCATTTTATTGCTTTTACATGTTTCTGAATTTGGTTTGCCAATATTTTTGTTTACTTTTTTTTTCATGGATACTGATGAGCACAGTTGGCCTGGTACACTGTGTCTGTCTTGTTTGGAACTAAGGTCAGGTTGGTCTAATAAAAAAAAGCTTCTCTAGAAGAGTTTAGGTCAATTTAGAATTATCTGTCCTTTTCTGTTTGGTAGAACATGCTTGTAAAGCCATCTGGTCTAGTGTTTCCTGGTCCTAACATTTGAAACTATTGCTATGATTCTTAAAGTGGTAGTGGAATTTTTGACTGCCTCCTCTTCTTTCCAAGTCAACTCTTTTAGGTTGTACATTTCTAAAACTTTATGGATTTAATGGAAGCTTATGTTTATTGGCAATAAGTTATCTGTAATAATCCATAAACTTTTAATTATAACAGTTCTTAGAATTTTTTCTTTCATTTCTAATAGTGTTTATCTCATATTTTCTTTATTGGTATGACAATAGTTTTCTGTTTTGATTTTCCAAGAAATAGCTGTTAAGTTTACCAACAGTTACTCTTATGTGTTTGACTTCTATTTTTATTAGTTTTTACTTTTATCTTCATTGTATTTATTTTAATGTGTGTAATATATGCGTACATACTTGCTTGAATATGCTTGTGTGTATGTGTGTGTTGGGGGCCAGAGATTGGCATCAGGTGTCTACCCCAGTTGTTGTCCCCAACATACAGGATCTCTGAACCTGGAGATACCCAATATGCCCAGGATGACTCCTGGATTTCAGAGATGCTTCTTCCAAGGATTCCAGAGATCCTCCTGATTCCAAGTCTTGAGTGTTGGGATTACAGAAATGAACTATGATGTCTCTTAGTACTGTATTATTTCTAATTAAACATTGACAGCATAACTCCACTGCAACATTGTTTAATCTGCTCTCATACAAGTTTATATTTCTGATTTTCATAATTACTCTTTGACAATTTTTAAATTTCAAATCATAATGTAGTTTTTATTCTTCCATCTATCGCACTATGTTCTAACAGAAGTGACACTGGTCAGAGCATGTCATAAATGATGTTGATGTTGTGCCTTAAGTCCTTGGAAGCTAACTTTAAAAAATTAAGTTTAAGTTTATGGATGTTTTGCCTGCACATATGACTATGCACTATATATGTGCAGTGCCTACAGAAACCAGGTGAGGGTGTCAGATCTCTGGGGACTTGGAGTCTCAGATGATTGAGTGAAGCCATCCAGCTGCTGGGAATCAATCCAGGTCCTCTAGAGGAACAGCCAGTGCTCTTAATCTCTGAGCCATCTCTCAGGTTCCAGGAAGCCAGCTTTCTGGAATCATGTGTGACAAGTATGTAGATTTCGGTTGGAGTGTATCATAGCTTTCAGGTACTCAGTTCTGCATTCTTCTATAAATATTGATTTGGGATCATTGTTGTCTTCAGATTTTAATGATGTTTATTTGTGCTGATGCTATTGCTTTGCCCCAGCCCCACCTTGACATTATTTTCATTGTGAGTGTGAACAATCTCTGCTGGCTTGCTTGCTTATATACTGATTACTTTCTTTGCTCCTCCTCCTCCTTCTACCATTTTAGTTTCTAGAATAGTCTTTCTTCTCAATATTCATCCGCTAGAATTTCAGTGTTGAGGATATTGAAGCACCCTGTTGTGTGGGTTATTCCTCTGTTTTCATTTGTGCCTGTTTTACAGTGTACATTTTCTCTAGGTTAACCTGTCTCTGGTGTAAGCTAGGTACTTCTAACTTTCTTCAATTTCAGTTCCAGATGTAATTATGTGTGTGCCCCCTGAATGTACAAAGGGTGCATCCACCATTGATGCTTCTACCCTGGGGTGGTGGAGCCAAGGGGGTTTCCTACTGTATTAATTTCTGGTCTCCCAAACTACATGTTCAATCACCTCCTTTCCTCAGTTGTCTGCATCTGGTATGTTGTGGTAGTGTCAGGAAGGAAATATGACCGTTTTCTTCAGATATTATTGATTCTCTTTTGTTGCTCTGGGAGTGTTTACACACTGGAAGTTGACAGCTAGTTGCATTTGGCCGCTATATAAGCACCTTGTGCTCTGTCACCATCTGTCTTTAGACTACTGTTTTTCAATCTTCTTAATGCTGCGACCAGTTGATTCTGTTCCTCATGCTGTGGTGATCCCCAATTACAAATATTTTTATTGCTACTTCATCACTGTAATTTTGCTGGTGATATAAATTGTAAGGTCAATATCTGTGTTTTCCAAAGGTCTTAGGTGACCCCCTGGGAAAGGTTCATTCATTCCCCCCAGGGGTTTGCGACCCATAGGTTGAGGAGCCACTGCTTTCGACCATCCTTTCCTGTGGCTCTTCTCTATTCACCTAGAGTATTTGAACTACAGTAGCTTTCTCTTTGATAAAGCACTTGCCTTTTCTTATCTTTCAGGGATCCTGTTAGATTCTAGCGTACTCTTCTGGCTTGCTCCTCTGTGCTTCTTAACCCCTTGTGTACATCATCTGTCTTTTTGCCCTTGGATGGAGTTCTGGCAGTTTCCTTCGGCTATTTTGTTAATTTCCCCCAGTTCCAAAGTTCCGGCTTAAATGTAACCACACACTGTCACGTTCCTCTAGTTAGTGATGTGCCTCCAAGGGGAGCATGGAATGCCCTGTCAGCATCTAGATAAAGACCAGATCTCTCAGCTTCAGGCTCAGAGATGACAGAATTTCCAGGATGTGCATAGACTCTTCTTGGATAGACATGAAGCCTCAGTAGGTCACATGTCACACTGTGCGTATCTATCCTGCTTTTAGGGTAGACCCAAGGGTTTCTAGCCAAGAACTCTACCAGTGTATGTATCCATAATTGACCACATCAGGGAATGAAATCACCAATTATAGGCTTCATGCTTTCAGCAAAGATTATAATTTTATCATAATATTGATAACAATTCCACAGGCCACATGATTTTCTCCAGTGGGGAAAAACAAGCTTTTATGGCCCACACATGCTCTTCACCTCCCCATTTTCCCTGTCCATCTTTGTCAGACTTCAAGGGCTTCTATGGCAGCTGTCCCTGGCACTATGCCTTTTTGGTGTTACAGGCTTTTAATCAGAATTTCCTAAGATGACTGATTTATACCTTAATTAAATCAGGCAACCACGAAGATTTCCCCAACCATGAGCATATTCAAACTTCTGGGAAAGGTGTATGGTAATGGTCATGTTCCTCTGGCCCCATCTCCATTTTTCTCTTGTCCTGTATTATGTAGGTAGCTTGATCTCAAACTATAGGGAATGTTGAGAACATCCATATAGGAATTGATTCTTTAGTTGAGGAGAACTTGTGATTCTTTAGAGAGGACAAGTGTCTTCCACAGCATTACTCAACAGTCCAAGCCTGGGTGCTTCCTCATGGCTAGGATCTTGTATGTGCTTGACTGCTTAGGTTACAGCCTTTGCTAAGTGGAGATCAATGACTTTGCTGTTGTTGGATCACAGTGGTTCATTAGGAAGCCATGATTCCCCATACCCTTCAGAGGGCTTGGCATGGTCTTCTGGCTTCTGACACTGGGTCAGGGATGGTAAAGTGCTCCAGTTGACTGACTGTTATCTGAGTTATCAGAAGAGAGTCCATCTTCTTTTCTAGAGAACCATGAAGTTATAGGAGAAAGATGGTCTCATAAGCTACTTCCTACCTTGAGAGTAAAATCTTCCTGAGAATGAAGTGTGAACACATACACACACACACACACACACACACACACACACACACACACAGAGAGAGAGAGAGAGAGAGAGAGAGAGAGAGAGAGAGAGAGAGAGAGAGAGAGAGAGAGGTGAATTAAGAGCCAAGAATTTCTTCTGAGTACCTGGATGCAGCTGTACCTAAACTTATCCTTGCTGTGGGGTTTTTAGTTTCTTAACTCAGTCAAATAATAACATAGACCTTGATATCTTTTGATGAAGCTTTCTCTGCGTCCTGATCAAGGGATCCATGTAACCTGCTTCTTAGGAGGAATTTTGTTGTTGTTTATTTGTTTTATTTTGTTTTTGGGGGGGGGACATTGAGCACTTAATTTTTGTGTAGTGACAGTCTTATACTGGTATCTTCAGTCTTGTTGGAGATGCTGGGTTTCCTGATGGCAAAATGGCCCCTTGGCTTATTTAAAACATACTATGTGGTTGTGGCTATTAAGTAACTGGAGAAAATGATTCAAACCAATAAACAACCAAGGCTGTATTTTGAATAGTAAAAGAAGGCACATGTCTCTAACTGTGTGCTCTTGTTCTTGGCTGTTATTCAAAGGCTTTTTTTTTTTCAATCAGGATGTTAAAAAGTACTAGGAATGTAAATTGATAACACTATAGATATACTGGTCCTAGCAAACATACTGATTATTACCTTTAATATGAGATGGTTAGTAATTAGTATATGGTTTTTGATGAATCATATACAATTTCAAAGATAGATTTCAAAACTGATGGGAAATGCCAGAGCTGGGGACTGAAATGAACATTCTCAACATTCTCAAAGAAATGAAATTTCTAACAGTTGTTTAATGGAGGCTTGTTACAGGGGTGCAGCTATAAGCCTGTGTGGGAGCAGATAGCTAGAATTTTCCTCTACCTCGGAGTGCCTCAGCCTAAGCCCTGTTGACACTTGAGGCAGAATAATTCTCTGCCCTTGCCTCAAAGCTATCCCTGGTCCCCTTTAATTAGATGTCAGTAGTACTCCCTGTACATGTGTCATTCTCTGGACAAAATGACTCCCTATGAGGGACCATCGCTTTACAGGATTGTCTTGTGTGTTTGCTCTTCATATAAAGAACATGCATGCACTGGCATCTGGAAGAGCAGTCTGACATGGGGAAAGACATGAGCTCTAGGTTCTCTGGCTGTGATTAAATACTCCAACCAAAAGCAACTTACAGGAGGAAAGGCTTTCTTTCATCTTATGCTTCTAGCTCACACTATGTCACTGAGAGAAGTTGGGGCCCTTAAACAAGAACCTGAAACAGATTCTGCTTTCTGGCTCAAGTGCAGGCTCATGCTTAGCTAACATTCTTTGATGATAGCACCAACCCACTTACATAGGGAATGGTGCTCCCTATAGTGGATTTAGTCCTCCTACATCAAGTGACAATATAGTTCTCCACAGATATGTCCACAAGCCAATTTTACCTACACAATTTATCAATGGTGATTTCTCTTCTCAGTTGACTTGGTAGTTAAATCTGAATTGGAAACTATAAAAAAACACATAGATTAAAAAGAAGGAAATAATCTTAATTGGCAGTTGATATACTGTATTGTGTAAATAGATTCTATTGGAGGATTCCTAGACCCAGGAGGCTCAACAGGGTTCTGGATCAGTGCACAGGAATCAACAGTCACATTGTCCTTTATTATCCCATACAGAAGAGAATCAAAACTGGACTACAATGCCCCTTTAAAACCTCCAATGGACTTGAGTACTTAGGTACAAACCTGAAAAATAGGTAATAAAATATACACACTAAAATTTATAAGCAATGATTGAAATCAATCTTATAAATATTCTGAATAACTGAAGCTGTCAATTTGACACAGCCTAGAATCACCTGGCCAAAGATTCTCAATTGAGTAATTCTTTATCTGGTTGGCTGTGGGCAAATCTATAAGGGGTTGTCTTGATTGTTAATTGATGTAAGAGGGCCCAGCCTGCCGTCATGGTACCATTTCCTAGGAAGGTGGAACTTTGAGCTAAGGAAGTGATTTAGTGTGCCGAGTTTAATGGGATATTCTATTGGAATTTGGAAGATTTGAGTATTGAGAGGAATATTGAGTATGGAGGCTTGTCTTGTAAAGTTTTATAGGTAAACAAAGATTCTTTCTAGATATGTTACAGTGGCTATTTATGTTATTTTTAAAAAATGAGAATCTGTATTGCTCCTCCTCTGGAGCTGAAGACTCACCTGTGATTAAAAAATGTAAGCATCATTGAGATAAAACCTTTTGGTATTCATTGGGATGGTAGGGTACTGATTAGCTAGGGCTAAAGAATTAGCTGTGATTGCCAAGAACTCGTTACTTTTGAGGCGATATATTTTGGACTTCACTGAGGGAATAGAAATGTGTTTTTACATGGACAGCACTCAGAAGATGTGGTTCAGTGGACTCAAGCATGACTGCATGCCATGATGAACGTGGCAATGTGTAAGAGTCACCCACAGGATACTGGTGTGGAAGGCTACAGGATTAAGAGGCTGAGGCTTGGTGCTGTGTGGCAGTGTTGGAATGCCCAAGGAGAGGCCATTGGTGAAGGCAAAGCCTTGTTGTAGTGGTAACTCCAGGATATTGGAGATGACAGGATGAGTGTGGGCCACCAGGGTAGCAACAGGTCTGAAATGGAGCCAGCATGAGCCCATGAGACAAGCGGGGTGTGATGGCAGAACCAGAGAACTGTACCAAGTCTTCTGGCACCAGAAGACCATATAGCAAGTGAATCTCAAAGGACAGACTTTTAACAACAGGATTTGGATTTATGCTGCTATATTTTTATTTTGCATAAGTGTGACTTTTTAAATGTCCAGTTCTTCATTTTGGAATATGAATATATAAAACTTGTTTTTGATTTTATAGAAACCCACATTTAAAAGATTTTTTGTTTTTAAAGAGAATTTTGACTTTTAAAATATTGAAAATTTTTAAATATTGTAAGACTTTACAAGCCCTGTTGTGTTTTATATCTAAATATTAAGAGGAGTTCTTGGGGATAAGGAAATAAATTTTATGGTTTAAAGTGTTGTGTTTGTGTGTCAAACTGATGAAGGGGTGGAGTTCTCTTGTTAGCTTTAACTGTCTACTTGAGGCGGATTGGAATCATTTGAAAAATGGTCTCAGCTGGGTAATTGTCTTTATCATGTTATGCTATGGGCGGGTCTGTGAGGGGATTATCTTTATTGTTAATTGATCCAGGAGGACCCCTGCCCACTGTGGATGGTAACCTTTCTGGAGAGGTGAGCACAGGCTGTGTTAAGAAGCCTGTAGAGGATGAGCCTGTGCAAGCCAAAGAGTGCGCGCCAGCAAAGAGCATTCCTCCACAGTGCCTGCCTTGAGTTTCTTCCTTGGCTCTCCTTAGTAATGGATTGTGATCTGGAAGCAGATGAAATAAACCCTTTCATTCCCAGGTTGCCTTTGATCAACATGTTTTATCAGAGGGATTGAAAATGAACTAGAACAGATGTTAATCAATTCAAAGATTCCACCAAGCAAAGATGTCATTTCTTCCACAAATGACCTATAACTTTAATGCAGTTTCTAACAAGTTTTTTTTCTTGCAGGCATAGATGGACTTAGAATATTTATATGGAAAGATCACAGAATGGCAGTTCTTGAACAGGAAGAACCGAGTGAAAGGAGTTCTTCCCATCAATGTTAAGGTTTTCTGAGCATCCATGAGGATGGTGGGGAACTTAGAAAAGAACAGACACACAGACCAGGGGATGAGAACAGCAACCTCAGAAACAGACACACAGAAAAACATCCCAGTGCTGTTTGTCAAAGTCTCAAAGGCAGTTAAGTGTAGGCAGAGTTCAAGAATGGGAAAACTGGACAACCCAAGGCAAGAAGTGATCTCATTCTACCAAGCTCAAAGTGGTACAGAGATTAAAACGTAAAAAATAGAACTGTAAAACTTCCGAGGGGAATACCCAGAACACAGGGCTAGGCAGTGCTCTTAAAGCTGATGCCAGAGCATGAGACATGCTGAGGGCTGAGCTTTGTCTCTTCATGGAGATTTTCACAAGGGTGCCCTGACTCTTACATGATGATATTGGAGCTGTAGTCCTTGGGGAGGTAATGAGATTCAGATAATGTTATGAGATGAGGCCCTCATGATGGAGTTAGTGTCCAAGAAAAGCTGCAAAGATCCCTCCTTTCTCCCTCTCTCTCTCCCTCTCTCCATACTTCCACTTAAAGAAAGTCTATTCAAGGGGGAAGTGGTCTGCAACCCAAGGAGAAAGCTCTCACTCCACACTGACTGGGCTGACACCTTGACCTTGGTCATCCCTATAGCCTCCAAGACCTTGAGAAATAAATACCTGTTGCCTAAGATACTGCATCTATGGTATTTTATTATGGTTGAGCTAAGATAATCCATAAAAGGCTAAATGATAAATGGGACCACATTAAAATTAAATATGTGTGCTCTGTGGAAGACCTTGCTCAAAGGGGGAAAAGGCAAACTGCCAATGGAGAGAAAATGTTTTCAAAGCATATATCCAACAAGAGTGTGGTCGGGAATATATAATGAAACCTAAAATCCCAGCACTAAAAGACCCAAACAATCCACATAGAACACAGTCAGAAAGACATTTCACTGAAATGGGTGGACATTTTACTTAAGAGGATATATATGTGACATATATGCACTTATAAGCATAGGACAAAGGTCCAATATTACTGACCATTCAGAAATCAAAATGTATGTGTTTTTCTCATAACATTTGAGAAGCCAGTAACTCCACCCAATCCTGTGAGGCTACAGACAAAAGGATCTTTTGCTGGTTGGAATGTAGACTGGTCCTGGGAATTGTACCAGGGCATTGATATGTACTCACTAGTCAGGTACTCTGTCAGTGGACTGTATTTGTAGCCCTTCTGCCTGTGCTCTTTAGCACTGGTTGCAGGGCAGACAGTGGAAGCTCAGATCCACACAAAGCCCAGGAGTACTTGTCATAGACTTTGTATCCATTACAGGCCCAATATGCAAACAACTCAAATGCATTTTGGTGAATGAATAGAGAAAGAGACTGGTACACCTACACCGTGGTGTACTACTCAGCCATGAAAAAGAAATTAAAGATATATATAGAAATTGTGATAAATCTCAAGAGAATTATGCAGATTGAGAGAAGCCAATTGCCAAAATCTTTACCATGTGTCATTCTATTTCTATAGCATTTTACAAGTGGAACAATGATAGAAGTGTCTTGATTGGCACCAGCAAGATGTCTCAGAAAGTAAGGATGCTTGCCTCTTAAGCCCAGTGACCCAAGTTTGACCCCTGGGATTTACATAAAAGTGCATGTTAGGAAATCACAATTGGTTCTTTTGTGGCCCACATGCTGTGATTTCTTCTAATTGTTTAAGTTGAACTAAATTATCTAGTTCTCACCATAGCCAAGTGAGGTATGCAATTATAATCCCCATTTCACAGATTGGAAACTTCTCTGAGGTTCAGAGAAGGTACCTGTCGTTCCATGGTCACCCCCTGTTAGGTGAGGGAGGGGTCTGCTCTGTGCTTGTGTTGTGCTGTGCTACCCTTCCAATTACTGCTCCTTTAGGCTTGGTCTTTTCAAAAATGAAATGTATGAATGTTTCCTGTGAGCTGCTATAGCTCTGAACTGAGCCAGGACTCCCTAAATCATTGGGGGTACCTCATTCTTCCCCAATATTGTCCTGCTGATGCAGAAGCCATAGTTTTTAAGAAACCATGACCCCTCCTCCAGGCTTTAAGTGGCATCTCTCACTTTTGCTCTCCCCTAGTTCTTTTTGTAGGTGATACACACCTTGTATATGGTCTTTACTAAGTCATCCTCACTGTTTGGCACTGTGTTTATATGGTAGGTACCTAGTAGTGAATTGCTATAGACACATGGACCAGTACAGTGCATCCCATGATGCTCAGCAAGGTCCTACAGGATTTATGTGTTACTGCAGCCAATGATTCCCATGGGACTTTGTTCCAAATTTTATGTGTCTTTAGTGCTGAAATGACCAGGTCATGACTGAAGGGACAGAAAGGATGATTTCCATTAAAGACTTTGTTTGTACAGCCTGACTTCTCCCAGGCTTTGGGCTGGTGCCAATGTATATGGTTTATACTCCCCACAGAGAGACAGGTTAACTACCCTGCTGCAGCCGGCCCTGGCTGTGCAAGCCATATTACCCCAGTGCGGTTGTAGAGTAATAATAAAGTAATAAAACAGGAGGTTTTTGTTATCATATTCCTGGGGGACTAGTCTTTTGAAAAAATGTTTTATTTTTTACAGCATTTTATTTGTTTATTTGTATGTGTATGTGTAGGCATGTGGGCCATAGAGAATATGCAGAGGTCACAAGACAACTTGCATGAGTCCAGTCAGATTTTTTCTTTTCCTATGTGCATCCTGGGATTGAACCCAGGTCATCAGCCTTGCCAACAGGTACCCATATCCACCTTCTTAGGGTTTATATTGCTGCAAAGAGACACCATGGCCATGACAATTCCTATAAGGAAACCATTTAATTCAGGCTGGCTTACATTTCAGAGGGTTAGTCTGTTATCATCATGGTGAGACATGAAGATGTACAGGCAGATGTATAGATGGAGAGTTCTACATCTTGCTCTGTCAATAGAAAGTGAACTGTGACACTGGGTATGAGACCTCAGAACCTGTCACCACAGTGACACAATTCCTCCAACAAGGCCACACCCACTGTCACAAAGCCACGCCTCCTAACAGTGTCACTGCCTTTGGGGACCATTTCAGTTCAAACCATCATACCCGTTGATCCATCTCACAGACTCAGGGCTGTTATTGAGGGATATTTTCAAAGACTATGAGAGTCCATATCCCAGATGGAGCTGTGTGCCCCGATATAAACATATTCCTGCACATTGCTCTATTGATAACGGTGATGCTGGAGGCCAGTACTGGAAGGGTTTAGGATGTGTCAAGGACTTCATGAGGTTTTGACAATTTAGCCCTCTCTGTAAGAAGGTAAGCTTCCATATCATTTCTGGGTGAGGAAGTACAGAAGAGGCAGTAAATGGCCCAAGGGGAGCTTATTCTAACCTGTGATTCTTTGTGGTCTAAGAAGCTCTGAAGAGCCGAGAGATTCTTACCTATGCTGCCCACTCCCAGGATCCTGACTGGGCAGGCAGGAGGGTCTTTCCAGGGAAGAGGCTGTGGTCCCTTGGTTAGACTCCATGGGAAGGATTCAGAGTAGCTGCTGGCTGAGGCTCTGACAGCACCTGGGATTTCGCCTGAAATCCCAAGATGCACCTTGAACCACAGGAGTTGTGTACAGCTGCCTGACTTCCCTCCATTTGGGTAACTGATGGCTGCCCCCTCCTGCCCCAATCCTGGGGATTTGTTTTATGTTTTTCTAGGAGGATCCAGGGTGATCATGACGCTGGCATATAAATCTCTGTCAAGCAGCGGAGCCAGAGGGAGGACAGATTAGGAACGCATGCACCCCAACACACATGGGAAAGCTGCCCAGTGCTCCACCCTACTCCCCCCTCTACAGATATCCCAGGACAAGAAGCCCCTTCCCAGCCACCATTCCTTTGCCTAGGACTCAAAGATCAGCCCTGGGTGCAGCACCCTTAGCTGCTTTGAAAAACAAAATGAATGAACTAACCCAGTCAGGGATTGCTGCCTGCTGGCTTATCAGAATCCTCTGGTACTAACTTCATTTTCTAGATGTTTATGGAATTGATGCCCTGGCAGGGTGGATCTCAAGCAAACTGTGAGGTCGGCACACTTCCCACAAACAGTACTTTCCAGCTCCCTGGCTGCTCATGGCCAAACAGCTCTTGCCTGTCTGTGCCCTCCCTAAACATGTAAAGAAGAAAAGACAGAAAGAAACTCACTTGAACCGGTCTGTGTGTGGCTATGGCCCTGAATTGTTAACAGGTACAGCAGCGTTGAAACAGTTGATTGTTCAGGGGTTGAGAATTAAAAAAAAAAAACATAAAAAACTGTTTACTTTCTGCTGGGCTGTCTTGACTGCAAAGGTCATGTCTTCCTTTAAGTTGGAGTTCAATATGAAATTGTTTTGGAGGTCCATGTAAAGCACCCAGTTTAAAATGGTAGAACTACCTTCAAGAAATCTCAACCCATTCTATATGGTCCCAGTGGTTTTTGTCATTTTCCAGTGCTTCACACAACTGAGTTATCATCAGGCTTCTACCTCTATAATATAAGCTTTATGGAGCAGGACCTATTCATTCCTTTACTGATATGTCTTAAACACCATATTGGGAGCACAGACCAGCCTGATGTATGAAGAGATGGATGAGTGCAGAGTTAAGTGGATGAGCTCTCCTTGCTAATGAGTGTTGTGCACTGGAACCTCCAGCTCACTGCAGCTTGATCCGGAAAGCCCCATTGCTCTCTCCAAACCCCACCCTCTCAGAGAATCCAACAAAAGAGAATCTCCCAAAGCTGGCCTTTTTCCATGTTCTTGGCAGCTGTGGCAGCTCCTCCCCTGAAGTGAACAGAAGCCCAAGTCCCAGGTAAAACACCAGCTTTTGACCATACACTTGGGCACACACACAGCCTGTGGTAGACTTTTCATTACCCTTCACCTACAGGTTATTTAAGCTTCCTATCTTAGTTCCAGTGCCTAACTTCTGCCTTTATCACCGGGGCTGGAGGACTCACCCAGGACTTGCTTTGCTCAAATATAGCTGTTCTTTCACTTTTTCAATTGGCTTGATCTGGCTTACCATGTTGAGAGAGAAACCTATTATTGAGATACAGAAAGCCTATTAAGAGTAGTGAAGAATGTGGATTTCAAATTTAGCCCCTTCCCCAACCACCAAAGGTCTAATTACTAGAGGATTTGAAGGGTCAGAGCTGGCAGATTTTGGAGTGATATTTGTAAAATATTTGTAAAAGGTAGAGAGCATCTCCTAGGTGGCAAAAAGTATGGGAAGGAATTCTATGAACCAGCAGTTAGAGGGTCTCCAGGGTGTTTGAGTCCCCACTGCCCTGGCTTTGCCTCTGGGCTACTTGGATTATTGTACCAGATGAGGTTCTCCTATTGGAAAGGAATTGTAGCTCCCAGTACCTATTCCACCAACATAGGATAAAGCTGGCCAAGAGACGGGCCCTCAGCATCTTTTCCTGGGATATCTGACTTTAGAGAAGCAGAGGAGGCCCTAAAATAAGTATCACTAAGCCTAGTTCTCTTGGTGGCAGATAGCAGTACCTTTAAGTTCAGGTAGGAGCAGATACAGGAATCTGAGCCTCACAGCTCCTGTTCTCCACATCTGACTGGTCTTACTCTGTTGTCTCCATTCCTGGTCTTCATCTGGCTCCCCTCAGCTCTGTGCCTGTAACAAGTCTAGATCAGGAAAGGCCCAACCTGCCAGTCTGATGAAAGTTAATGACCATGGGCCTAGAGGATTGGATTGCTCAGCATCCCTGAGCCCACTATATAGTCAGGAATGTTGGACACTGTACCCCCAGATCCTGGCCACTGGCTGAGAGTAAATTAGGATGTAGGAGAAATGAGCCATCCAATAAAAATTAAGGAGTTATATGAAGGAAGGATGATAGAGGGGAAATAGCAAACAACTCCAAGAATGGTAAAAACAAAAACAAAACAAACAAAAACAGACCAGAGATGACAGGGTAGCTCCACCACAACAGCCAAGTTCAGTTATTGCTAATAGCTCTCTGGAATGGTGTGTGGAGAAATAGCCTTCAGCAGAGCCAAGGAAAGAAATAGTGCCATAATGGGCTATAAATGTCTACCATGTGCTAGAGAGGAGTAGAATGCCAGGTATTTGTTTTCTATTATTTTTGTACTGGCCAATGGAGTTGTGACAAGTAAAGACACAGAGTGACAGCAGTGCTTGACAAAGGCTGTCATGCTGTGAATCCTTTACTAACACCCTTGCTGTTTTATTGTCCTGTGCTCGGATAGGTCAAAGAATAGACCAAGAATAGAGAAAGGCCATTTAACTGCTGTCACTATGAACTGACGGTGCTGGGACCAATGGCATTTAGCTCTTCCATAGTCATTGGTACCATTGCCAAGACTATTGGTCATGGTGTTGTCTTCACTGAGATTTGCCAACTGGCATTCATTTGGTCAGTCACCATCTTTACAGTTTTTGTTGTTATTGTTATTTTTTATTTTAAGGTTTTTTATGATCAAAATCTTTTCTGTATGCCACCAAGTTGGTAGTGAGCAAAAGTGGTCTGATCCAGCATTGCAGCATTGTGGAGCTCACAATGCTGGCTTGTGCCTTATGGTGTCTTTTTAAACTATATTGTTGTTATTTTTCAGAGAATGATGTCCAGGGTTACTCATTTTAGCCCAGTGAAAATATCCCCAGACCATCTTCCTGGAAGCAACAGCACCTCTAAACTAGAGACAGGCATCAGAAGGCAGAAGCAACCTGTTTCTTTCTGTGATCACAAGGGCTCGATGCCTAGGAGGTGCTATGCAGCAAAGACAACATTTGAAAGGTGATTGATGGTACTGGCAATTCAATAATTTGCCTCACTTAATATTACTAATGACCCTTGTATTCAAATACTGATTTTAACCATGCCTATAGCTAGCTAACAGTGAAACTAAGAATTGGTGAAGTTAGGGCACTTTCAGACTTCATATTGAAACAAATGGCAACTGTGAAATCCACGGTGATGTTGTTTCATGCTTGAAACTAGCTTTGAGTCTGTGAATAGCACTTGCGTGCCTTGAGATCCTGGGGGTGGAGTGATCTGATTGTGCATAGACCTCAATGGGATTCATGGCAGGTAGAGAGTTAAGTGTGTCATCATTAATGACTTTAAATGCTATTCTTTACTACCTCCAACATCAAAGTTATTTTAAATGTCATTAAAAGACCAATATGCACATTGGTGTCTCCAGGGGCAGAATATTACATTTGTAAATAACTTTGCCAAAAGCCAAGACCTTTATATAAGATATAATATTAGTGAATTATAAGAAGATAAGAAATCTAATTGTGTGTGTTAAATAAAGCTCAAGCCCTGATTATGTTTTTATGTCCTCCACCTTAGTCATTTTGGACACAATACCCACAGATAATAATAATTTTTGGATTTTCATACTTTAGGGATACCTCTAATTTTAAGTGATTTTCTTCTTTCTAATAAAAGTAACTCTGGATGAATTTAATTCAGGTTGAATTTTATACCTTTATAGCAACTTTTCTAAAAAAAATTTCTCAGATCATAAAAATCTCACTTTGTTATTTTCTGCTCTTTGCTTGAATATGTGTATGTGATGTCTGTACAAATGTGCATCACTGTATTTATGAGACATTTTTGGACAGTTCTAGGTTTCCTAAAGTTTAGCAGACTCTTGGAAAACATCCCTTCTCCAATTCCTCATGTAGGTGTTCTTCAGCCAAGTGGATCTTTGTGGGTCCATGGTATTAGGGGTGTGGTTGTTTCTCAACTGAATTTTATGTCTCTTCCCAGGGTTTCTCATCCAAGTACAACATCCACATTTATAATGGAAGCAGTGGGTTCACCTGGAGGTAGCCCAGCTCTTACCAGTGGCTAGCATTGGTTTGAGAACTGAGCCCAGTCTGCCTCTCAGGATTTTGGAAATCGGGAATGAAATTAAAATTTTCTAAGCGTTGTCTTTCAGAACTGAAAGGTTGTCTTGGAAGCTTCAAAGGGAAGAGATTGTCTGGATTACTCTCTCTAATAGAAATGTTTGGCAAAGTAGATTTTGTGATTTGCTTTTGAATATTTCTCTTGCAGAGGGTCAGGTTTGTTTTTTTTCCCCCCTTGGTTCTGTGGCCCTGGTGCCATTAGCAAAAAAGCCACCTGTGGTGGATTTTCTTAGGAAATGGCCTGTCAAAGGATCTAGACACCAACTGATCAATTCCCACCTGATCTTACACGGGAGGAGCAATGTTCAGAGAAGGATCTGGGAAGAATTTTTGGCTGAGATCTTTTCCCTGTCCATATTCCATAGAATAAAGATGGTTGAGAGTCTTTTCCAATAAACATGAATCACAGTCCAACTGAAATAAACAAGTGAAGGTCGCACAGCTGAAAATGATCAAAGTACATGAAAAGTTACAGCTGCGATTGTTATAGATGAACGTGGAGCTGTGTGCTCTTAGGATGCCACTGTACATCTCGACCTCTCACCCCTACACATATCTGAGCCTCATTCTAGCAACTCATTAATCCCAACAGAAAGTGAGATCCTTCCTTCCCAACGGACCCAGCAAGATATCAAGGCTTATTCTCAGTCAATGGCCCATAAAGTGAGGTATGAAATCAGTCTTAGTTAATTCACATGGCCTATGTGTAGGGAAAGGCTGGTTTTAATAAGGAAATATTGAGATTTCTGTTGAATGGGGGAGGAGAAGGATTGGTTGGTGGCATTTAAGTCAGGGGCTTCACCTTATACACATTGATCTTCACTGTGTTGGAAGAGGAAGGCTTTGAAAATATTTCAGTTCCTTTCAGTTTTATCTTGTGGTTTAGCACATTGATTCACTTTGAATGCTATTAAATACTCATCATATAGATGCATTATGCTCAACATCTCATAGTCAATGGAAGTCCCAACCTGGCAAAGCTGGTTGCAGTTATGTGATGTGCCAAGGGAAGAACAGACAAGGCAAAAGGCTCATCTTCCCTTCGAGAAAGTGTAAGTGGAGACTGAACAGGAAATAGCCAGGTCCCATGGGATCTGGAGTGTGGGCTCAGGGATCAGGAAGAAAAATGTGTTTTAGAGAGACAGAATGTGTGAGAGCCTGAAAGCTTGGAAATCAGAAGAACTTGGTTATAATTTGGTATAAAGACTTTTTTCTTCTCCTTGGGGGGCAGGCGGAGCATAAAATCAGTTTAGATGATGAGAGTGTGGGGGGAGCCAAAGCAACTGGTGTAGCCCTTCACTCCAGTGGCTGCTCTGTTACACCATGTACTGAGACCTCATGCTGGTATTCTGAAGCCACTCAGTGAGGCCCTGAACTTAAATCAAGTGTCTCCAAAATATAACATGGTACCAAAGAAAAATATTTTGTTCTATTTCATTGTATGAAAATGTTGCTTGGAGAATGAATGATCCCAGTATTACACAGGGCTGTAATCCTAGATGTGATCATAGAGCACAAGGCAACGTAGCACTGAAGGAAGCAGGGAAGGAAGCCACTATCCTGGGTGATGGAATTCAGAGTACACTTAAAATCATTTCATGTTTATCATTTTCCCCCATGGATGAGTACTGATAAAAGGAAGGAAGCTATGCTTACTCAGTCATGAGGGAGGAGCCTTCAGGGAGACAAGCACACTGCTACTCAGCCTCCAGGAATACGTCATGTCCCCTGGCCTGTGCAGAGCATTTGTGATTTACAAATTGTAGGAAGGAAGGATGTGCTTAAGCACTGATAGAAACCAGGGTAGCTCAGTCTGGAAGGTTTGTCTTTTGAGTCATTCTTAGGTAGGGAGAGGCCATGGTTTGGGAGGCCTCAAATGATTAAGGGAGTTGGCGACTCCTCACTTTTTTCTGGGAGGGCTCTAGCGCTTATTGGACTGTAATGTTGTAGACATGATGTGCTTGGAGAAAATTGAACCAGCAATGATGAAAGATAACCAAATGCACACCTGCCCTAGTCTGAAAAGCTGAAGGGAACTGTTATAAAAACACAAACACTCAAAAATTAAAGCACTTTAGATAGAACTGCTACAAAAAAGAATTATCTAAACACATTCATACAAACTTACTCCTAAGGAACAAAAGACAACTTTATGTTATCTATGCACAAAATTCCAAAAAGCTTCAAAACAATATAGCAAGATGAAAGGAATTTCAAAATTATCACCAATAAGATGTTCTATATGGGGTAGATTTTTGAATCATGAAATAATTTTTCATCACCATCCTGTTTTGTGCCTGGCAGGAGAATAAAGTGTGTGCTAATGGCTCAATGGACTTCAAGGTTAGAGCTGGTGACAGAATAAAAGATAAAGCTGAAGGATTAGGAGACCTGTAAATAATGCAGGTGGATGAGATAAAAGGACCTGTCTGTCAGTGAATGGGTCGTACTGAGGAGTCAGGTTCACATGCACTTCAGAAACGCTCAGCTCCGGGGACCTCGGTGGTCTTTGCAGTTGTTGAATTAAAGCTCAGTGCTTCCTTAGTTCATTGCTTTTCAGCCTTTCCAATGCTGTGACTCTTTAATACAGTTTCTCATGCTATGGAGATTCCCCCAATCACAATCAAAATAAAATTATTTTGTTGCTTCTTCAGGACCATAATTTTGCTGCTGTGATGTATAAATCTTAATGTCAACATTTGATATATAACTTCTAAAGGGGTCAGAACCCATAGGTTGAGAACCACTGCCTTAGTTGAAAAATGAATTCCCCTCCCCACTCCCATACCCACGAGTCTTATTAAGGATAGAAAAGAAAGTTGATAGAAGTACTAATCAGTAGTTACTGGGAAGCTACCAAGGCAAGGGATAGCTAGGTAGTTAGTCACCTTTTTAAATGAGGTAGGCATGGCAGCATTGACAAGAGGAAGGTGGTTGTAGGTTGTATCTTTTGGGTCCGTATACAGGGGAGTATAAGGCCAGAGGAAGATATCTAAAGGCATGACAGGAGTGCACTTGGAGAATAAGGTCACTTTATTTTACTGCCTCCAAAGAGTCACAAATAAGATACTGGAGATCTATTTTTAAGTGGAAGGAATTGATTGTGGATGTTGGCTCTCTCTTTCTTTGCAGTGTTGGAGGTCATTAGCCAATGCAATATGTGAGTACGACTGACTGCAACATCATCATATATAATAATAATAAAGGAGGTGTTACTGATACTGTAAGAACTATTTTTATCTTCTCCTTCCCTTATTTTTCATCTCTATCAGTGTGGTTTATGTAAACCTGACACATTTGTGTATGTGAAACAGATGCAGGGTGAAGGCACACTTATGTCTCTTCAAACCACATTTTAAAAATCATAGGCATGATTTATGAAAATGTTCTTTGAGTATGAGTTTTTCATTTTCTCTCAAAATGTACAGTAATTATAAGCCCGACATTTATTCTTCCCCTCCTTTGGTGCTTAGGAGAGCTCAAAAGTCAGTTTCCTAAGTTGCTTTGCTCAATCTGTCTTTATTAGGTGTTGTAAGAAAGAAGTGGCAGGAGGCTTTGGTGCTGATGCAAATCAAGCATTTAGAAAATGGGATGGGCTGTTCAAAGGGAGGTAGGCAGAGGGGCATCTCTGCTGCAAAGTGCACCCTGTCGCCAGGTCTCCTCTTCTTTAGGTCCAGGGTGCTGTCTCCTTTGCTATTTCTTTGTCACCCGACACAGCAACACACAAAGTGAGTTTGACTAATAATTACCAAGTTCAAATTCACTGCCTATAGTCTCATCATCTATAGTTCTCTCTGTGTGTGAACACATGTTATTTTACTTATTTATGGGATATAGTGTGATATTATTAGCACACCCATATACAGTATTCAAAGATCACATCCAACTATCCCCTTTCCATCTTTCTCTCCACATTTTCCAAATCCCTAGTAATCAGCAATTGCGTTCTAACCATGTTTTGTTTCCTTACACAAAAGAAAACTTTCACTACTTGCCTTTCTATGTATGGCTTATTTCACTTAACGCAGTGTCCTCCATCCCTATCCATTTGGCTGCAAATGACATGATTTCATTCTTCTTGGCTGCATGATAACCCACTGTGTTTATGATCCACATTTGCTTTGTCTGCGCATCTGTTGACTTTCCTAGGCTGAGTTCACATGTTAGCTCTCTTGAATAGTGCTCAGGGTATTTCATTGGTATACAGATTTTTTTTTTCTTTGAGCATATGTAATTGGATCTCATGATAGTTCCATTTTTACATTTTCTGAAGAATCTCCACACTGTTCTCCATAATGGCTATACTAATTTATATACCCACCAACCATGTATGGATTTCTGTTCTTCCATGTCCTTTGCGAGCATTGATTTACCTAGCAATTCTAACTGGCCTGAGATGGACTCCCATCATTTGTTTTATTTGCATTAGTCAATTGTTAATTATATTGAACATTTTCATATATTTGTTGATCATTGTTATTAGCATTTTGCGAGTATGAGGATGAAACATGCTGACACTCTGCCAGGAGGCCATGAGCTTGTTGGAGTCTGGATATCCAGGGAACAGGTAGGGGAGGGGAGGAAGGAAAGAGAGAGAGAGAGAGAGAGAGAGAGAGAGAGAGAGAGAGAGAGAAGAGAGAGAAGAAAGGGGAGAGGGTGTAGAAAAGAGATCCCTGCCACGTGTTGTGTCTCTTTTATATACCCCTCCAGGTGTGTGTGTTGGGGGGGGGGCGTCGCCAAAATATGGCGACACTGGAATTACATGGCATTGCCCCAGGGCTATGTTTACACACTAACAATTGTATTTGCTTTTTTTTTTTTTTTTTGAGGAGTATTTTTTCAGATCACTTGACAATTTTTATTGAAGTATTTATTTGTTTGTTTTAACTTTTGAGTTTCTTAATACATTCTGGTATTAACTCTTTTTCACCACTTAGGTTACATTTACTTTAGAGTTATTATGTGTAAGATAACTTTCATGATTTCTTTATCAGCTAATTTATTGCTTTAAAATTTATTTATTGATTTCATATCCTGCACATTACTGAATACATTATTAATTCTAATAGTCTTGGTGAGGCTTTTAAGTTTTTTTATGCTGAAATATTTTTTAATCTCTTTATGTTTCTTTCCTTTATTTCCCTATTGTTTTGATCGAATCTTTCAGTGTTATACTGAATAAGATTAGTGAGAAAAGACACCTTTGTTTTACTTATTCTGGATATCAGAGAAGATACTTTCTCCTTTCCCATCTAGTCTAATGTTGACCATTGCTTTGTCATATTTGATTTGTTTATATGAGTCCTCTAGACCCAATTTGTTCAAAGCTTTTGTCAGGAATGAATGTTGCATTTTATAAAATGTCTTTTTTTTTGTCTATTGAGATGAACACGGAATCATGTTTCTGTAATGTATTACATTTATTGGCCTATGTATATTGAACTATCCTTGCATGCCTTGAAAGAAATCAGCATCATGTGGTTAATAACCTTTCCATTGTGGTGTTGAATGTGGGCTTTTATTTTGTTGAGAATTTTTACATCTATGCTCATCAGAGATACTGGTCTGTAATTTTCTTTTTTGTTGTATTCTTGTCTGATTTTAGTTGATAGAGTGCTGCTGGCCTTTGATAATGACCTGAAAGTATGGCTTCCCTTTCAGTTCTGTGCATAGCATGAGAAGAATTTGTGATAGATTTTAGCAGGTTTGGTAAGATTCAGTCATGACTCCTTCTGGTTCTGGAGTTTTCTGTGCTTAAACCTCTTTGTGTGTGTATGTGTGTGTGTGTGTGTGTGTGTGTGTGTGTGTGTGTGTGTTCACCTGCATACGCACACTTGCCCTGGTGCCATGGTGAGCCTGTGAAGTTAGGTTGGAAGACAACTTGGGAAAGTCATTTCTCTCCTCCCACTGTGTGGGTCCGAGGGATTGGCTCTAGTTGTCAAGATGGACAAAAGATGCTTTTACCTGCTGATGCATCTCACCAGGCCCCATGCCATGAATGTCTTATTATCAGTCTGTCACAGTTCCTGGACATCAAGCTTATGCATCTTCTTCTTCAGTCTCACTTTCTGTTTGTGACAAATGCTGTGTAGATTTTATATCTTGAGTCTTCTAGAATCAATGTGCTTCTTCTCATTTCTACCACTACAAATGTCTAGAACAAATCATCACCACCTCAGACAGACAACCGTTGCCACATCTATTCCTACTGTCCTTAAACATCTCTACTGCAGCTCAGCTAGTATGATCTGAAAGTGAAAGCCAGCAATGTGGAACCAGCACAGCCCCGACCAGAACTGTGGTTATAGCACTGGACAATCTGTCAGGAACTCTGTAGAGCATGAATGAGTGAATTATGAATACATACCTTGGGCTCTCTTTCCTCTCTCGATTCCATGACCTTCCAGTGGAAAGTGGTACTTTACACTGACTAAATCTTACTCAAGTGTAGACAGCAAGAAACTCCCTTAGATGAATACTATTGGACTATTGAGCCTCCTGTGAGACAGAGAATGCTGGAAAAGCATGGATGATCTGAATCATACCCAGAATATATTCTATACACAGCTGAGCTTCAAATCTCTGTCCCTCACTGTCTGTGCCTTGTCTTGTCTTGCCTGTGGGTAGGATTTGAACCTGGAGCCTCATGAATATTAAGCAAGCACTCTACCACTGGACTCTATCCATATCCCACAGTGCTTGCCCTTGATGCCTACTCTCCTGTTTCAAAGAGTGATAGATAAGCCAATGTGTTTGAGTTCAGGAAAAAGCTGTGGCTTTATGACTTCTCCCGGCTTCAGTAAGACTCTGATCGTTATGGAGATGCTGCCAAAAGTTGCTTTTATGAGAAGATTTTCTGAGATTAGCACGTTGTTCAAATGGATGCTGTTAAACTAATGTTATTTAAAGAGCTTGTAGGTGGTCTCTGCAGTCTTGTTTGTGTAGCTCATTTTGGTTAGCTTTCCCCGCGTCTTCTCTACACTGCTCTTGCACAGTGAACAACACACCTGTCCCAGGAGAGCGTGGCTTGTGGCTGGGCTCCACACAGAGATGAACTGCTTTACTCCTCTCCAAATGTGGCTGGCGGTAGTTTATTCCAGCTACCTTCTTACCTTGTTCAACAAGGTGGGCTTGCAAGTCCACTTCCTAAGCACTGCCTGCATGTGGCAGACAGAGATGGATGCTTGGGATGTCTGTTTAGAAGGAAGATAGCGGTCTGCAGATTTTTCGTGTTTATGCTATGGCTTTGTCACAAGCGGCTAGGGGTTTGCCTTTCTCTCTCTTTCTTATCCTCCTTCCCGCTCCCCCTCATCTTTCCTGTCTTTTGTCTGTTTTCACTTTCTCACTGCTTTATGGGATATTTTTACCCTTTGTCAGAGAGAGAGAGAGAGAGAGAGAGAGAGAGAGAGAGAGAGAGAGAGAGAGAGAGAACTACTCAGCTCTAAAGAAAAATAAAATAAAAACTTGTAAGAAAGTGGGTAAATGAGAATATATAATGTTAAGTGAGGTCACACAATTTCAGAAATAAATCATGTTTTCTTTCATATGAGGGATCCTATCAATAATATATGCATAGATTTAAACAAATGCAAATGTGGCTCTAATTTAACATGAAAAGAAAAGTAAATATAAGTAAGGAAATTCTGAATGCAGGTGGTGTGAGTTTATGTGTATGTGTTAACTATTTATGTTAAATGTTTATGTGCATTAGTTAAATGTTTGTCTAGTTCTAATTCTTTCATAATTTTTTTGTAAAGGATGAATGCATAAATTTAATGAGCATCTTCATAGCTTCATATCAAATGTTAATTCTAACTGTACATAAGTTATATAGTCCTTGGGTCTGGTAAATATTGCTTATGATGCTTTATGTATTTTCAAGTATTTTTTAAATAATAAAATAAAAAAGTGACATTGTAGAAAGACATTTTTAAAAAGGCATGACTTATTTACCTTTGCAAATTAATTTATTTAAAAAACAGAGACATATTATCTCCTTATAATTAGGTATTAACACACTGGATGCCTTCTTTTTTTTAAAAAAAATTCTGTGCCAGGATAAGATAACTCTGACTTATATATTAAAGAGTCTGACATTATTTTAAACCAGATATTTTTTTGGGGGAAGGATTATAGATAAGAGACAGGAAGAAGTACTTTCAGTATCCTGTGACATTTGGAAAATTTTACTAGATTACCCATGCTTTGTATGTATGCAAATTCAGTAGGATGGGCACAAGATCTTTAGGCCCTCATTGGAGGACATAAAACTGCTAAAATCTGACAAGGATAAAAGGTCAAAAGTAGGGTGTTGTGGTCTTCATTTCATCTCAAGCCTACCCCATCATCTGTGGGATGTTTCTCACTAATTCTCAGCAAATGGCTGGAGCTCCACACTTACAACCCAAGAGTCTGAGGTGTCTTGAGATCTGGAAGCAGAGTGGGATCAGGGTGGGGAGTCTGCTCTAAGAGACCATCTAACTAGCTGAATGCTTCCTGGTCAAAGCTTGCCATATGGAGGGTGTCCCCAACCTCAGGCATGTTGGAACACCAACAGAGAGACCCAGATGGCTTGAGCTCTGTGAGGGAATAAGACAAGATCATGGAGTAGGCAGGGAGAACATTCTTGCCTGTGAAAGGGAGATGGAGCGGGAAGACCCCCTTCCCCATCCCCATGATAAGAGTGATGGAAAGATTGCCTAGCTAGAACTGCTGGCTCACTCTGAGATAGCATCGTTCATGGCTGCAAAAATCCAGTGTTCCACTAGAGGAGATCTGTGACTTCTCGTTCCTTTACCTCTCCCAACTGGTTCGGGCCCCAGGAGTTAGAAATCCCACCAGTGCGGAAGAAACACAGGAGTAGGACAGCAGATAAGGGCAAGCCTGGGCTCATTCATTCCTACATTGCAGGTCCCAGCATGAAGGCTCCTGAGCTGAGGACAGTGGAAGCTGATATTTTGACTGTTGTCTGGCACTGTATGTTAGTGACACACTTTCTAAGGCTGTAAATAGCGAAAGGACATTATATATTTTAAAAATAGAAACAAAGCATGAAATGCCCAACCCCTAGCAGGATTGAAAGAGAAAATGAGGTGTAGTAGCATCTAGCTGAGCAGCAATTCTTTGTGAGTGTACTGACTTATTTATATACCACACACACAAAGGTCCTTCCCAGTTATAGAAATTATGTAGGAATTCACCATCCTAAAGTATTGTCCTCAAAACTGAAGCCTCTTTGATACACTCTCTTACCACCCTAGCCCCACCCTATGCTGTGTGATGTGGCTGTGGCCCTGTAGGGATTTAAGGCTGTAGGTGTTTTGATTTCTTTTCCCACGCCCTGCCACTTGATCCTTACAGTCACTGCTGGCAGTTCCCAGGAAACACAGATGAATCTTAAGCTGCTTCACAGACAGGAAAACTGAAGCTCAGCACTGTTAGCCTCACACACCTTTCCTCTGGCTGTAGGTCAGTCCCCATTCCCCAGGGTTCTCAAGATCTATCTTCTCTCATTTCTCCCCGGCGGTTCCCAGAAACCGGCCTGCTTGGATAGAAATCTTTGTTTGCAGTTTTGGTATGCGGCCCCTCTCTGCTGCCTCTGCATGCCTCCCCAGTTAATGGAAGGGTTGGCATCCCTACACCTTAGTCATGCTCAATTCATTTCAGGGGACCAGGTCAGCCAAGCCAACATTTACTCAGGCCCAAAGCCATTGGGCAGAGTCTTTTACAGCATCAACAGCAGCAGCCAATGAGGAGGCTTGTTTAGTTCAAGTTCATTACCTTTTGGGATCTCTGCCCAGGACCTCTGGGATAAGTACATGGCATTCCTTTGCAAGGTATAGTGACCTCCTCTGGGCCAGCTTAAGAGTACCATAGATTCGGCTGAGGCCTGTTGTGTCATTTGATTTGGCATGCGAGACTGGAAGGCACCCGTGGGTTTTTCTAAGAATTTGGACCTGTTGCTGTATAGCACAGAGTGAAATGAGAAATCCTTTACTGAACAGCCAATTCCACATGAATGTTTAGTGGGGAAGCTGTAATGTCTATGCTGGGAAGATGCAGGGGAGATTTGTTTAGGTGTCACTTTCCTTGTATGCCTTTAAAATTCAACTTAGAACTCTAACCCTTTTGAGGAAGTGTTGGCTGGACTATAGTTACAGTCATTATAAAATACATTATGTGTAATCCATACATGCCATCTAGGGCTGCCTGGAGAAATCAAAACATGGGTCATCTCAGCTTCAGTGTACTGTCAGGTCACCCTAAGGTTGAATTCCTTTGCCCTTTCCATAAACTAATGTATTTGTTCTTAAAATATTTGTTGAGAGTGCTGGGGAAATGTTCAGTGGGTAATGGCTCTTGATATGCAAACACAAATGCTCGAGTTCAAATCTCAAGCCATACAAAAACTGGATTTAGCCATGTGCACATCTGTGACATTAACACTGACGTGTGTGTTGGGGGGGGGCAGGAAAAGAAGGATTGCCTGGAATCCCTTGCTGCCAGTCTGGCTCCAGAGCTATATCAAAGCAATGAAGTATAGACACAGGACACAGCAGGTTCTCGTCTGGTGTCCATATGTATACATATCACATACACACACACACCATACACACACACACCATACACACATACACACACACCATACACACATATACACACATATACACACATATCATACACATACACCATACACACATATACACACATACACACACACCATACACACACACACACTTTGAACTTCTTCTTTTCTAAATAGCCAACGTATTTAACCAGTGGATTTGAGGTTACATGGCCATGAGGCTGCCAAAACACCATCATAGTTCAGGCAAAGCTTCAGAGTCAGATCCAAATCAGAGTTTTGGATTCATCACTTCATGTAAATGAGGCCTGCCCAAGCCCTTTGCTAATTTCTCAGTAAAGGAACGAGGGAAAGAGACTCTGGAAGCTGAATGGCTGATTGAGGGCCTCTGCCTCCTCACTAATGACTGGCTTGGATGCTCCGTAACATGAGAATAAAGACACACTAGACTGGCAAAAGTTGCAGGATTCAAAACCAACACTTGCGTTTGTATGAATTTGCAAAGAATAATGTGAAAAGAAAATTATAGGAGCAATTCTATTTATAATTTCACCAAAAGAACTAAATACTTAAGAATGAATTCAACACAGGGGGCCAGAGTGCTGTTGAAAACCCTGCCGACAATTCAAATGAATGGAAACTCCCAGTGATGGGTTGAAAGACTCGATGCTAAGATGACCCATGGTCTAATGTGATCTACAAGCATAGCATCTGTAGATGCTGTCAGGATCCTAAAAGACAAAAATAAAATTCCCATTCTAAAGTTAACATGAAATATCAAGATTCTCCAAGAGGTAAGAGTAATAAGAAAAAGAAAGAAAGAAAGATACTGGATGTTCAAAGATTGTGAACCTGCTGCAAAACTACAGTAAATAAAACCATATGCTTCTGCCATAAAGACAGGTGAGAGACCAAAAGGACTGCAGAAGAGGGTGAACATGAACCCTGTCCACACACTTCAGTCAGCTTGGCTGAAATTCAAAAGATGTGGTGTTCTCATAAGTAATTTGTAGTTGGGCAACCTAGGCATCCATAGGCAATAGCAAAAAGATGGGATCATAGTTTCCATTATGTAAAAAGATGTATCAGAGTCTAAGTGTAAGAGCTAATACCATAAAACTCTTTAAAGAACACAGTGAAAAAGATTTGTGACATATTTGGTAATGAATTCTAAGAATAGCACCCAAAACAGAAGCAACAAAAGAAAAAGAAAAATTAGATTTCATTAAATCAAAAACTTCTGAACAGCAATGATCGCTATCAAGAGATCTAAAAGGCAGTTATGGAATGGGAGAGAAAGTATCTGCAAATCATATACATGATGATGGGTTAGTGTTCAGAATATACAAATAACCCCTACCTGCAACACAACAGGAAATGTGTAAACAAATTCCAAACTCCAACACTCTGATTCAAAAAGCAGATTCACAATTCATATAGAGATTGCTCTAAATCAAATTCATGGCAAATTAAGAACATGTAACAATGCTCAGTGCCTTTAAGGGAACATCAATATAAAATTAATATATGCACAATTATGAAATACATGTATGTGAGGGAATATTATTGAGCCTAAAAAAGAAAATGAAATTTTGATGCATGCTACAATGTAAATGAACATGAAGACAAATAATTCTACACATAAGGTCAAATTCTATTTTATTACACTGACACAGGAAGCTGAAAGATTCCAACTCACAGAGACACACAGGGACAGAGGACAGTGATTACCAGTGGCTTGGGAATAAGTTTGGACAGATAGAAATTTTCCTGAAATGAATGATAGTGGTCATTGCATGTCTCTAAAGTCCTTAATCTCATTGAACTGTACACCAAAAACAGTTAAAATAACCAACAGTTCTCTCTAGCATCCACCACAGCACTCACTTGTAAACTGATGCTAAGAAGATTGATACATCTAAACAATGGTGGAGAAAATTCTCCTGTGGAGGACCATTAAGTAAATATTTCTGATTTTATGGGATGTACAGTGTTCAGTCTTGCAATTTTAGCAGAAAAGCTGTCATAGACTTAGGAGGTGATTGAGGGTCCTTTTGTTGCCTTGAAGGTTAGATATCAGAACAGGTAGCTTTCCTACTGTGCTTTCTGATGCTATGATAAAAATGCTGGTCAAAAGCAACTGAGGGAGGAAAGGGTTTATTTTGATGTACAGGCCACAGGTTACAGTATATCATGGAAGGATGCTAAGGCAGGAACCTGGAAGCAGGACCTGACAGAGTTTGGAGGGATGCTGCTTAATGGGCTAACTTTTCCTGGACTGCCTTTCTTATATAGCACAGGCCTACTTGCCTAGAGATGCTATTGCACATAGTGGTCTGGATCCTCCTCCATTAACTAATATTTGATAAATTCACCACAGATCTGCTCACTGACTAATCTGATGGAGGCTGTCCTCCAGCTGAGGTTTTCTCTTGCTAGGTCTTTCAAGTTGACAACTGCAGCTAACTGTGATAGTGGTAAGCAGAACTTGGGCCTTGGTAGTAGGTTCCTGATCACTCAACTATAGTGTTCTCAACAATTTCTGTCTTGGAAGAAGCCATATTTAAATGTCAGATATTACTGTTACTGCTTCACAGCATTGCTATAGTAATTAGAGAGAATTATGAAGAAAAGTACCTCGCATGTGGTATCTAATTATAGCTGTTAAGTCATGACATAATGGCGATTTATCATACTGAGTATGAATAAACACCCAAGTTTGGGAAAGAAATGAGGCAGGACAGAGTAGCACTGAACGAAGCACAATCTTCTTTGACTGGGTAGGGTTGGTCTACCGTTTTGAGGAATTCTGCCCATGAACCTATGACATCACCAAGGACCAATAGGACCAGTATGTCACTCATAATACACTGAAGCCACTGTTGACTTTGGTGCTGATGGCACCAAAAATCACCCTGCAGAGCCATATTCTTGGGCCCCTCGGCCATTCTTTCAACAAGCACACTGTCATCACCATCACAACTATTTCTACCGAAAACTCTCAGGAGAGGTCAATGATATGTATTTAAGATTTCCTCTCTAGGTGATCCTGATGCTGCTGAAGTGTGAGGCCCACTGCTGAATCTGATGAGGCTGTGGCCTCTCTGCTTGTCTTGGTAGAGCTGGAGTTCTTGACTTGGAAAGGGGGCCACCCATGCTTTTCACTGCTCTGCCCTGACACCTCTGCCTCCAAAGGACATGCCATGTTATACATTTGTGTGTGCTGAGTGGGGGGGCAAGGGGCTTATGCACATTTTGTTCTTACCATGTCAGCATAAGATAGCCAAAGAACTGATGCTGGTCAAGTACTGGAAGATGCTCATGAAGAGAGTCTGGAGGGATGCCTGCAGGCCCTGGTGCAAGCAAGGGTCGCATATATTTAAATATGAAAGTGGGTGGGGAGTCCAGCTGGTTGTCTAGTGAAAATCTAGGGTTGGGAAACATCTAGCTCTCTTTGTTCTCTTTGTCCCTGAACTTGGTTTGGTGGCAGCATCTTCTCATTAGGAGAACATTAGTGTGGGCAGCTCTCCATTTGGCCACAGTTCTCAGTGTGTGTCAACACACGCGAAGAGACACTTCTTTCATCGCCCAGAGCTACATCAGTTCATGCACACATAGTTTCTACATGAGCCCAACTTGCCCAGCAGCAGTAGGACCCTCCTAGTTATCCCCAGCATAGATCCTTGGTTCCCTTACAGACAAGTCCTTGGGAGGCAGAAAAGTCTGGAAACATCTGTTCAATTAGTGTCAGTGAGCTTTGGAGAGGATGAAGCCGGGCCTCCCGGGTAGCCAAGGAATCTCTGGTTTCCCAGGTAAACGGAGAGCACAGATGTATGATCAGTTCAGGATACAGAGAGAAGTAGAAGAAGGCTTGCCCGGCATGTGTGAGCTGACCAGGGGTTGGGATCACAGAGAGCTCCTCAGCTAGGCTTTCATGAATGCCAGATCTCTCCTCAACATTTATGGTCAAAACAAATTGTCAGCGGCGGGGCCTTTCCACCAGAGACTGTCTTGTCCCCAACATGTCACATTTGGAAAATAAAACCTCACTCTCTAAAACTCTTTTATGCCCAAGCCAAAGTAAAATACAGAGAATCAGTGTTTGGACACAGAAGAAGGTGGAGAATTTTCTCTTCGGGAGTGCCCAGTGCGCACTTGTACACACAGAACCTAACCAGGGATAAGGCTGAGGCTGCCCCTCATTTCTTCTTGCTTTGTGTCTTTCAACATTTATCTCTAATGGGCCTTTCTGATGACTCTTCATCTTGAGATTAAGTCATGATTCTTTTCCATGTTCTATGGCTATTCTTACTTGAGAGAGAGAGATTGGTAATGGCTCTCTTTAAAAAGATAAAAGATTCAAAAACTGATACTGATTCATTTATGTGTCAGGTTAGGATGTCTGTATTTCATTCTGCACAGTTGGATAAATGGGAGCAGGTGATCCACGTGTGAGCACCTCACTTCTTGCAGGTGATGCTATTGAGTGCCATCCACATGCTCTATAGCACAGAATGAGCTGGTGGTGATATCTGTGTTCTAAATTATGATTAAAGTGAAGTTTATGAACAGAGGTACAGCTAGCTGGAAGTAACTACACTATGTTAGGATCTCGCTGTCCCCTAGATTCTACCTACACTTGCTGTCTAATGCGCTCAGCTTTTTGATGGGCTTACAACTTTGCTTACTGTCCATGGTAAGGAAGTAAATCATCACAAGGCTTTAGGTAGCAATAACACAGTGTGACTCAAATGTGGACTGATGCATACTTGTCTAGCAGAACATTTTCTCCTGATGACTTTGATTAATGAATAGTCTTTGGAACAAACAAACAGACATGCTTGAGAGTTCTGATGGGTTTGTTATCCTAAATAAGATACTACAAATTTATCTTTTGTCCCTGGGTTGAGATGTGAAGGGCCCTGCATGACCTTTCCCTGTACTTTGAGCCATGAGGCAAGGCCTGTGGTTGCTAGTTGTACATTCTGTGCTCAACACCCAGTTCCAGTGGGTTTCTGGTTTTCTGTCTGTGGGGGTTAGAACAGGCAAGTTTAAGTTAGAACAGATGAGTTTAAGTTGTTTACCTCAAGTTAGTAATTTTCCAGTCACCTGGGGAATTTCTACTGCACTCTGCCCCAGGTATATAAGTCTGACCTAGAATCTCAATAAACGGCCTTCGGCATTCTCATTACACAAATGACTCAAGTCTCTTGTGTCTTTTAATCCCCAGGCCCATGCCTGACTTGCCGATGACCCTGGTAATGAAGGCGTTACAGAGATGCTTACCATTGGGTAAGTGTTGTGAGGTCTTTATGCTAAAATGCTCTGTGTCCTCTCTTCTCTGTTGGTCACCTTAAAGACAGATTATAGTAATTCATTTTGAAGTCTGACTTCTGAAGAAGTTCTGGGTCAACATGAAAGCATAGGATGCTGAGTGGGCTTGAAGGACTAGCAGTAGAAAAATGTCCTTTGGGCACAGGAAATAGCTAAGTCAAGGTACAGAGTTGGGAGTGGGTGGGGTGCTATGTAAGTAGAACAGAGTCTCATGTGAATGCGCTGACAGATGTTAGGAGGTATGGAATGGGGTAGCAAATGCTGGAGGGTATTTTATCACTTTGGAAACAGGAAATCTTTGGTGGTTCCTCAGCCTGAGAATGATCAGGTCTGATCTGTGTTCTGTGGATAAAATCTGCTGTAGGTGTATAAGGTGGGATGGGAGAGCAAGGGGCTGGCAGCAGGCCACCCAAGTGGGTATCTGTGTTACTTTTGGACAAAACGATATTGGAACTATTTTCAGAGGGAGCAGGCCTGAACCATCTGAGATGAGGGTTACTGAGAGGACAGGGTGAACGGTAGTCATGGGAAATGAGTTGAGAATCTCTCTGCATCCATGTAAACACATGCTTTGTGTAGCCCCGATGGGCCTTCCCCACAGCCTTCTTGCTAGGACGTGGGCAGCTGAGATATCTAAGGAATGAAGAAAGGTTGTATAACCCTGTCTTCACCCAGGTCCAGTCCAGTCTGCTGCCTCTAGGGTGGGGGTGGGCAAGGCAGAAAATCCTAGAGATTAATCCCCCAAATCCGGCAGGGAGGGAAGACATTTGTGAACTCTTATGGTTTATACTGGCATTTGGGCTCTTCTTAAAATAGAGCAGATTGCTCCAGGACCTCTAGTGTAGGGGTAAGAAAATTTTCCATTTGTTTTCTGTGTTTGTGCCTCTGCCTGCACATGTCATAGCACACACATGGAGGCCAGAGGACAGCTCTCAGGAGGTGATTTATTTCCTCCATTATCTAGGTTCCAAGGATTGGACTCGGATCCTCATGCTTGGTGACAAGTGCCTTTACATGCTGAGCCAACTCTCTAGGTGTTCTTATTAATAAAAGTAAGTTCCTGAAAATTTGACTCCAAGACTACTACAAGTAAAGCAAACCCTATAGCCCTCTGGAGACACCATTTTCTCTTCTGGAGGACTGAAGTAACAAGGTCAACTTATAAGTTATTGAGTAGAGGATTATATGATGATGGCTTTAGTATTAATGGACAACAATTTGTTCTCAGCTTGGGCTCTGCATGAAGTGTTTATTTAACTTGATTACACAACATCACTCTGAAGTGGGTGTTTGAAATGAAAATGGCCATAGGCTCATATATTTGCATGCTTGGTTCTCCACTTGAAGAATTGTTTGGAAAGATTAGGAGGTGTGGCCTGGCTGGAGTAAATGTGACCTTATCTAAAGAGGTGTGTTGCTGGGAGTGAGCTTTAAGGCTTTAAAAGCCCATACCAAGTTTAGTCTCTGTCTCTGTTTCTCTTTCTCTCTCTGCCTGCCTACTAGAATGTAGCTCTTAGCCATCGCTATGGCACCAGTTTGCAGACTACCATGCTTCCTGCCACAATAATAATAAACTGGCCTCTGAAACTGTAAGCCATACCCCAATTAACTGTTTTCTTTTATGAGATGCCTTGGTCATGGTGTCTCTTCACAGCAATAGAATGAAGACTAAGACAGTGTGGAATTTATTACATAATATAGATGGGACAACATCACTTTGGAAAGTGAGATCACTTGCCCAAAGTTATTTTCTGTGGGTTAAAAGAGGCAGGAAAAACTTTTAGCCAAGTCTGACCTGGTCAGAAGTCACTTTTTTTTTTTTTTTAAACCTCTAAGCTTTACCACATTTACCACAGAATCCTAGAGATGATAGTTTTTTATTATTGTGTTCAGGTCATTTGAGTAGTAACATTATGTCTTCTGATTAACAATGCAGAATTTTTGTGGTGGATATAATCTATTAATGTAAGGCAGCAATAGACAGCTTTCCCTGAAGGAGCCACTACGGTAGAATGAAATTACTGTTTGAGCACGCCATCTGTACCAACTTTCTGTGAGTCCAGGATCCTTGACTCCCCAGCAGCTTTTAAACTATAGAGAAAATTTCAAACAGGATAAAACCCAGCATGATTTCCTGGCTCACATAGTTAAAAGCACGGAGTCATCCAGCTTTGGGTCCCCAGGCATGGCTGATTCCAGGAGCTTGAAGGATGCTGTTAAGAATTCTTCATATTTTAAGCTCTGTTTTCCTGTGTTGAGTCTGTTCTTAGACAGGATGTCCATTCATGCCTCAGGCTTATAACTCTGCTCCCATCTGTGGAGATGATGCCTCTTCAACAACTGTCACAGAGAGGTTTGGGGTTGAATCTCATTGGCTTTGACTTCAAGCTCCTAAATCTTTGCTTGGAGTCAGACCATGTCAAATGGCATGAAACTTGATGAGAAAGGAAATTGTTTTTCCCCCAAACAAAGTACTTAATCTAGGAGATATAAGGAGGGTAGGCCCCAAGCAGTCACAAAAGAAAGTTATTCCCTCACAGTGAACTCTGTAGAATCCAGTAAAAAAAAAAGAAATGGGAGTGGGAGGGTGGGGGCTGGGGGGTGGGGGGGTTGATGGGGATGATGTGGAAGCAGAATAGAAGGAACTCAGTGGATCCAGACCCTAAATTCAGAATCTCAAATGTTACCTTCTGGTGTAGTCCTACAATTCACCTACACCAGAGGCTGAGACAAGACATTTGTCAAGTTCAAGGCTAGCCTGGGCAATATAGTGAGACACTATATCTAAATAAAAAGAAAGAAGAGAGCTGAAGGTATAACATGTTGGTACAGTAATTCTCTGCTTCAAAAAACTTCTAGGGTCAATTCCCAATACTCAACTACCCACCATTAAAAACAACAACTCACTCAGTCCCCAACTCACATGACACATGGCAGTGTTTAACCTGACAACCTGCTCAAGAGAGTGACTTGATTCTTAGCAGTTTCATGTAAAGATTTTAATTAAGAATTGAAAAATATCCCTTAAATAAGACAAATGATAGATACAGGAACTCTGGGAAGTGGATGGGTTTGAGATCAAAGCCATGGCAAAAGAATCTGCCTTGTTTTAAGAATGAGGCGTTAGGGTTTTAAGTAAACTAGAGGAGCAGGGAAAAGGAGAGAACTCAGAGAAGATCTCAGCTAAAGTTGTAAGAAGGTATGGATCATCCTGGGTTGTAAATTCTCAGTGTTAGTGGCTAGCTCACTTAGGAGTCCCACCCCAGAACTCGGCTTTGTATGTGGTTATGCAAACAAGCTATGGCCAGTAGTGTCTGCACTGATCCATGAGAGCCATCTTAGAGTCTGATGAGAAGGATCTTTTGCCTCTCCCCAGGATAAATAATGACAGTGAGTGACAGGGCATCATAAGATGTCTATGGTTGGAAACCACTAGGAAGAATGGCAGAAATCCCACTGCCAGGCTTTACCTTGACCCTGCTCCCTAATAAGCTCTGAATGTCTTCTATATCCTCCCCTGAGATTAGACCTGAAACAAAAGGACTCAAACTTGCAAGACATTTTCAACACTTAGAACCCAACGTACCTCAGTGAATCTTGACCTACCTAGGATGAGGGCTGATATTTGTCAGCAGTCAGATAAACATTATTGCCACAAAGCCTTGATTTGTGGCAATCAATGTAAGTCCTCCCAACATAACCTCATTATACTTAAAGGTAGTAGAGATCTCCAACTTTGGCCAGTGTCAGTATGATCAGCTTATTGGCACAAAGGATATCAATAACCATACACTATCAATTAGCTCAAAGTACAGAGAAATACTTAGGAAGCAACAGTCTGTGACTACTGATCTTTGCTTGCAATATAAACCAATTAAGTACCATGAGCTTGACTGAATATAGACTTGCCTAGACATTGGAGGTGTACTTTGAGGTGGGTCTGTGTGAGTACTTTCAGAGCAGACTAACTGGAATTGGGTATAAGGGGGGAATTTGCTCTAAATGTGAGTGGTATCATCCCATGGCATGAGGGCCTCACCAGAGCACAATGGGGGCAGAGAAAGCAGCAGAGGCCTGACTTTCCTTCCTGCTCTGCTTTCTCATTTCCATGCTATGAACCAGGCTGCTTCCTCAAGCCCTCACTGCCATGATGGACTGAATTCCCTGAAACCTTCACATAAAGCTTTCTTTCCCTGAGTTGCTTTTGTCAAGTATGCATCACAGAAAATTATTAAAGTATGTGTCCAATGTATGCACACAGTTTTTAAAGTTTTTCTTTTAATGTCAGGATTACAAGTAGCCTGGGCTGACTTCAAATTCACTGTGTAGCTGAGATCATCTTGAACTCCTGATAATTCTGCCTCTACCTTCCAGGTGCTACTACAGTTACAGGCTTGTGCTGCCATGCCAACTTTCATTGATTGTTTGTAATAACAATTGCATTTAACATCGATGGAAGGCAAAAGCATTGATAGAGTGGCTTTTGTGAGACCTTTCTGCCTAGTTCTGGCTCATGGCTGTCTTGCTATGCTTGTTCCTCCTTAGTTTAGCAGTGGTCATGTTCATGCTTGTGCTAACAGAGGCAAGACCTTCATGTCTTCCTCTTCATCTCCTGAACAGACCCATGCAAAGCATAGCAAATGTCCTAAACAAACCTCAAGTGGGTGAGGGGCACCTGGGTATGGGTGGCAGTGGAGTGTGCAGACATGAATTCTAGACTCCCTGCTCCAGGTTCCTGCAGCCCAGGATCCTTTTTAATCCTGGCAGACATCACACAAGTGGCCATCTGCTTAATGGCTGTTTGCATAGCTGGACTGACCCTCCATGAGGACAGGGGTTTTGTCTGGCAACTCCTCCAAGCCCAGTGTTTGGCAAACAGTGCATGTTCAATCAATACTTGTTGATTCTGGCTGACTCTACAAAGTTTATAATGCTTTTCTAAACTATCCACACAAAAATACACAAATGCGTTCTGCTGGAAAAATATTCTAACATGACGGATAGGGAGAGGTATCTTCCAAAGAGCCCCCATCCCAACAAGTTCAATTAAGGGTGGGGATCACAGCCATGGGTAGGTGTGCAGCCTTTACTACTTCTTATTTACTTACAAATGTATCTATAAATTACAAGGTACCATTTTGAGACTTAAACTTTGACTCTGAAGTAATCACTGATCAACAAGATGCTGTCAAACTAGGTACTTGTCCTCTGTCCCCAGTTGTTTCCAGCAGTCACATCTTATGTAGTATAAGACAATATCAAAACCACAGAAGGGCACTGAGAAGTGTGTATGGCTCTAGGTTGTATTTCACATGCAGATGTGTGTTATGACCACCACAATCAAAATGCAGAGTTACTCTGTCAGCAATCATTCTAGTTATGCCTTCACTCAGCTTTCCACAATCATACTTCTCCTCATTGCACAATCTCTACTCATCTCTAGTCTTGGTCAACTGGTGTCTGTTCACCAGTTCTATGCCTCTGTTGTCTTCTCAGTGATCGAGCTATGAGATCAGACTGTTGCTTTTTAATTTCTCTCAGCATACTTGCCCTTGAAAGCAAAACTTTTATAAAACATGAATAATGCAGTGTTACACACATGCTTCTTAATTACGTTTCTTAATTCATATCCAGCAGCTGTTTCCCCTCTGAATCCTTGGGTATGCCTCTATCTCCTTAACCCACACATAATATTCTGTAGATTGGAAGAGTCACCATCTGTCCATAAGCCCCTTGATGCTAATAAGGTCTGTGCTCTCCATTCAAAGACATGCTTACAGTCTCTGGCCCTTGGCCCAGAGAACATTCCAAGACGCCATTGGTCAGACCTGGAAGACAAAAGAAAATTCAGAAGTGGCCCCCATTAAAAATTTCAAATAATGAAGTGAATCACACCAAGGACTTTGGTTTGTATGTTTGGAGGTCACTCGTTATTTCTACCACCTGGAAAGAATAATGTTCCAGGGAAAGAGTAAAAATAAACAATTTCTTTACAGTCAGTTACTTTTGCTACTGCTGTGGGGAAATGCATCAAGAACAGCAACTCAAAGGAAAAAGGGGAGGGGTGACTTTTTTCTCACAGTCCATTATGGTGACAGGAACCTGAAGCATGCACATTCAGGAAGCGGAGAGCCACAGTGCCTGGTGCTGCCTAGTGCTCCTCTCCACTGCACAGTCCAGCATCTCAGGCAGGGAATGGTGATGCCTACCGTGGTCTCCCTACCTCACTACAACCAAGGTACCCCACAGCATGCCCAGAGACCCATTTTCCAGGTTGTAATTGGATTTTATTCTGGTACACTATCCATCCTACTGGTTTAATAAAAAGCTGATTGGCCAGAAGGCAGACAGGAAGTGTGGGTGGGGCTACCAGACTAAGAAAACTCTGGGAACAGGAAGAGCAGAGGAGAGGCCCCAGAGGGACCCCAGGGAGATCCCAGCAGAGACATCAGCAGATGCAAAAGAAAGAAGACAACTATGCTGCTCTGAGAAAAGGTACCAAGCCTTGTGGCTAAACAAGATAAGAATCATGGGTTAGTTTAAGATGAAAGAGCTAGGCAGGCATATGTCTGAGCCATAGGTCAATGAGTATGAAATTAATATAAGCGTCTGTGTCTTTCTGTGGGACTGTGGGTCTGGACTACAGGTTGGACAGGCCAGAATCCTCATATTGTACAGGTAACTCTAGATTCTATTAAGCTATTTTAGTTGCCTACTAATGTCAATAGAGGCTTCCTCAGTGCTCCAGAAAAATGTACTACACACACACACACATACCACACTCCACACATACACGCATATACATGCAAACATACATACTTTACCACATCATGCACATACATATATGCAAACACACACTATACCACATCATACACACATACATGCAAACACACATACCACCACCCCATGCATACATGTATAACACATACCATACTACAATACACACATACATACACACACATACATAGATACACATACCATACCACAATACACATACTATAAAATACACATATGCATACATACACACACATACACACACCACACACATACATATATACATACACCATTCCATACACATATACACACACCATACCACAATAAACACACACATACATATACATACAGGCATACACACACTACATCACAATACACACACACATGCACACACACACATTCAGAGAGAAAGAGAGAGAGAGAGGGATCATGATGGAGTACCCTTACAACCTCAATGCAGGAATAAGTGATAAAATGCAAGCAGCTGTTACAGGAATCTTAATTGGTCTTATAATAAAAAACCCAAGTCAGATTTGGGGGTAAATGCTAAAAGATTATAGAAGCAGAGGTACCAGCCACTTGAGAATCTTCTCACCATTACTAAATCCTCAGGCTGGAAGGGGTAGATCCTGTCTCCATGAATCCTCAAACCGAATGCCTGGGTCCCCAGCCTAAAGTGAAGATACTTCTGTCTCCTCCCACTTTATATTTCTGTCTTCACCCAGCCATATCACTACCTGTCTCAACCTTCCTAGTGCTGGGGTTAAAGGTGTGTGCCCCCACTCTCTGGCTGTTTCTCTTTTAGAGTAGATTAATCTCATGTAGCCCAGAGTGGCCGTAAACTCACAGAGATCCCTCAGCATCTCTGCCTCCTGATAGGAAAGCTAGGATTAGAGGTGTGCATTACCACTGCCTGGCCTCTATGGCTGACTCTGTGGCTGGCTCTGCCCTCTGATCTTCAGGCATGCCTTATTTCTTAGAGATACACAAAATATCACGAAAAGCAGCAGTCTTTGTTTGGTTGGTTTTTTAAATTCCAAGTATCAGCGCCTTCTCCTGAGTGACAGATGAATACTCAGGTATCCCACAAACTGTCTGGAAAGGGTATTGGCTGTAAGAGAACACAATGGGAGGAGCCAGGTGGAAATGACACCAGAGAGCACTCATTGTAACCCTGCTGAGCCAGCATGTTTAAAACTCAGCTACATCCAGAAGAAACCCTGTCATGATTTCCAGGCTAGAAAGCTTGGGCAAACCCCAAGCCCTAAGCTCCAGGACCCGGGCAAGCCTGATTTACAAAGGCCTGAGTCCCAGGCCCCTCTAAGCCACCCCTGCCTCTCCTCTTCCCCTTCTCTCTCCAACCATGTTTTCAGCCTTTTGTACAGCCTTGGGCCTGTTTGCTCTCCATGTCTGGAAGGCTTGGGGCTTTATTTAGAGTTTTCTTATTCTCTGGGAGAATAAAACTGGGCTCATTTTAATAGATGAAGCCAGGAATCTAAACTGAAAGCAGAGGCCGTATAAACAAAGACCTTTTATGTGGCAGCTCCAAATGAGTTTACTGTAACACAAACAGGACAAGAAAATAAGTGAGGTTTACAAACATAAACTGCAAAGTTGCTGAAGTGCGAGGCAAATTGTCTAAGTTTCCCTTGTCTCAGTTCTATGGCCTCGTTTCCCCCTCTGCACTCTATCTCAGGAGACGAGGGAGGAGAGAATGATCTGTAAGAGAAAAGGATCTTCAGTGGCAGGGCCAATCCTTGATCTGCTCAGAAGACCTCCTCAGGACCCACTGGGATGGATGCTCCTCCCTCCTGTGGCCCATGAAGAAGGGACTCTCAGAAACAGCTTGCTTTGATAGCATTGTCCAGGCTGCTGGGGCTGGTGAGTGGACATAGAGATGAATGATGAGCAAAGGTTCATCAGAGACTGGGTAGATGGCTTAGTGAACAAAGCATCACAACCTGAGTTCAGATCCCTAGAATTCTTATAAATGCCCATGGACTTGATGGCTCCTCTGTGATCTCAGCCTCAGGAAGTGGAGAGGAGGTCCTGAGAACAAGCTGACTAGCCAGAGTCACCAAATTGTTGAGCTATGAGCTCAGCCGAGACACCCTGCCTCAATATATAATGCGAAGAGTGATCAATGGCACATGTCAACCTCTGGCTCCACATGTGTGAACATACACATGCATATACACTTGCATACACATGTGTACCCACGCTCATGTAAACATGAACATGCTTGTACACTGTATATATACACACAGACACTAAAGAGGGGGCTGGGAATATAGCTCAGTGGCAGAATGCTTGTTTAATATGGAGAATGAAGTGGGAGGGGAGAGAGTGAGGGAGGGAGGGGGCAGCTATGTGTGTCCATCAGCTGTCATTGTTGCTAGAGGGGGAATGTCCCTCCTTAAATCCACCAAAGGCGCAGGGTGTGCCCAGCAGGTGGAACTCATTATAGATGAGCATCTTTGCCAGTGGGATTGGTGACCTGGCATTCAACCACTGTTGCAGAGAAAACAGCTAAACATGGCGTGAAGTTTCATCTGGGCGGTTCTGCAATAGTCAGAGGAGCTGAGGGGTAAGGGTCGAGTCAGTACAAGTACTGTGGGAAAAAGGAAAACAGGGGAGGGCTTAGTTAACCTCTCTGCTATGGTGTGCTAGTAAATATTTAACAATCAGCTCTCGGGACTGCGGGAGACTGCGTCTGCTGCCTTTGTGGCCTTCACTGGTACAAATATGTCCAGCAGGGCCAAGTGGAGGCTATCAGGAGAAGTCATGCAGCTCACAAAAGCTAAGAACATTTTAACAGTTGCTTTTTCATAGCTGTTATCCTCCCTCCAGTATACCACTGCGTGTGTGGTTCAGGAAGTGGGTCTTAGAGGGCTGGGAGCGAAGGGTGTTGGGACTTTGTGGGAGAAAGTATCAGAACTGTATTTCCAGGAATTTTGAGCACACTGTTTCCCAGAGCTTAGAATATGTGTTCTGTGTTTGCCTGTCCTCCTAAGGGCATGGCAAGATCCATCTACACACACTAGTGGCAGATGCTAACTAGGTAACCAAGCCTACTGCACTGTGGATCACATGGTAGAGCTTACATGTGTTCTAACTGGTCCAATGGTCTTTTGGATGTGCAAACTAATTGTAAGATTAGCCATGATGCCCTAGACATTGGGTGGATTTTTCACCAGGAAGAATTCCCATCCCCATCTCAGCCGTTTGAATTTGGACAGCAGAATTCCACAGACGATTACTTCTATCTGCCTCACCTGTGCCTCAGAATGTGCTAAACACGGAAAGCTTGGGAATCGTCATTTGAACAAGACTTTTGGATGATTTTGTACAAACTCAATTTTAAAATAACTTCCTGATGAGGTAGATTTTGCTGAGGAAAATGAAGCTCATAAATCTTGATAAAAGTCTTCAAAGCTATACATCTTAGTAACGCATAGACCCAGGAATCCATGTTAGGTGTGCCAGATGGCAAAACTAACCAACCAACTGTACCTGAATGAAATGAGATTGAGTGAGTGAGTGAACGGTATGCGGTCCCTGACTGTGCACTCTGTGAATTGGAGGAAGAATGGAAACAGGGCGGCCAGCAGGAGCCAATCATACTATTTGGGGAAAGGAAATTAGAATGGACCACAATGTAGAGAACAGACCTTGAAGTACAATCATAGGTTATAGTACCGCCATTGAGTGGTACTGCATGCTGGGAGCTTTCTGTCATAAGGTCATTTCCTCCACAGAATGTCTCAGGAGGAGAGTTGCTGTTGTTCATATCTCTCAGAGTGATTCCAAGAGGATAACGTACTAGTGCTGGGAAGTAGACTAGTTGGGGCTGAGTCTCCACTCTTCCGGGTCTGTTCTCCTTGGCCTCTGCTAGATCAGGGTTCAAGCCTCCATTGACTAAGGCAGGGTAGTCATGAAGACCACCATGAGGAGATGTAAGCAGCCCAATCCCTGCTGGATGACCATCTGCAGCCACTTTGCTGGGAAATATGAGCCATCTCTTGGTTCCTGGAAACTGTCACTGTTGCTGGGGCATCCTGAACACTTGTGTGGACAGATGCTATCTGCAGGAGAAATGATTTCCTTCTGACTCTCAGTAGCTTCAGTCCCGCCTTTCATTTTATCCCATGGCCATGTGTGGGTCAAATGAGGCTGGGAGCATGTGTTCTGGGAACTGGGGCTGTTTCCTAGGAGATAAAAGTCATCTGTGGTAATTAAAACTTCAGAATGAAAGGAGGTGATTTCTGAAGAATGTTCTCTGTGTCATGCTTTTCTTCCTCCTCTTCCTCTTCCTCTTCTCTGCTCACAGTTTTGTGCAGAGATAATAACAAAGTTATGAAAATAAAGTCTTGCTGGCTGGGAGAGGCACATATTTGTGTGGCTGGCGGGGAGGATGGAGTCTAAGGATGAACTAAACTTCTCAGAGGAGACTGGCCTTTCCTGGGAGACAAACTTCGTGAGCCCAGGGTCTGGAACCAACATGACAGTGTAATTAAGCAGGAAGATTGGTGTTTGCAGACAATCTTTCTTTCAAGAATGTTCATGGGCCTGTGGGCAGGAAGCAGATAAGACATGAGGCCAGAGGAAAGGAAGAGGCACCAACCAAATGACTGCCACAGGCATGCTTTTATTGACCCACTTTTGTGTTGGTGAAATGGGCAGGATTCCTGGGCCCCTATTGGAGTAATGAATTGGTATAATTACTTTGGAGGATACAGGTCAGTAGATGCCTTCCCTGGATTGTTACAAAGCACTAGGGTTTAGGGTTGTTATTATAACCTAATTTATTCCTTTACTAACTGAAAAGTAGGAAATGGCTTGAATTTATGCAGGAGATAGTTTGTATCTTATTGTAGAGCTTTATTTGGCATCTGTAGCGGTCAGTTTTTGTCAATGTAACAAGCTGGAGTCACCTAGAAAGAAGGAACCACAACCGAGAAACTGCCTTCATCAAACTGGTCCATAAACATGTCTGTGAGGCTTTTTTCTAATTTTTATTTTTTAGCTTGATGGTTGATGTGAGAGGGTTTAGCCTACTGTGGGCAGCTCAGTCTCTAGGCAGGCCATCTGGAATTATGTAAGAAAACAACAGACTGAGTGAACTAACAAGCCACTTTCTCCATGGTCTCTGCTTCAGTTCCCTCCTTCAGAGTCCTTCTTTGAGTTCCTGCCCTGACTTCCCTCAGTGATGAACTATTACTTAAAAGATATCATAAGTCCCTTCTTTCTTCTGCTGCTTTTGGTCGATGTTTTATCTTAGCATAAAAGAGAAGCAAACCAGAACAACTCCAAAATTGGATAATTTCTACTTACAGATATAAAACAAAATATTTTATATATGCATATGTTTATATATAATGGTAATTGGTTCATGTGGAAGCCAGCCCCCCTACCATCTGCCATCTGAAAGCTGGTGAACTATGAAAATCTAAAGGCTGATGTCTAAGAGCCAAAAGGCCTGATACTCTGGAGTGTGGATACCATGTGTGGGAGAAGCTAGATGTCCCAACTCACCCGGAGGAAGGGTTCTTACTTGCAGTTTTGTTCTGTTATGGTTTGTGTAGCTAGTAAGATGCTCAGGCAAGCTGCTAAGGGCTGGCTTTACTCAGGCCACTGATTTCGGTGCAGATCTCATCTGGAGAGAGTGAGTGAAAACACTTGGACCTGGCTGATATTTCACTAGCAATGTGGCATCAGTCAATCCAGGCAGGAGATCAAGTCAGCATCACCCTGTAGAGAGGAGAATCTATATGAGCAAAGAGATAAGGATTATGAGGAGGAGTGTCTCAGAGATGGCTAACTGGAGCTCTGGGGAGCTCACTGAATCAAAAACAGCCACTGGGGAAACTTCAGGAAAAGGAACTAAACCCTCCAAAGGTAGATGACTGTCGAGGGGAATGGGCAGTATGTGGAACCTCATGGAGTAGGATCAGACTATGTTCCTGTGCATGAACTGGCACCTTGGAGCCCATTTCGTACAGAGGAACACCTTACCCAGCCTTAATACAGGAATGAGGAACTAAGACCTACCTCAAATGGATATGCAAGACTAAAGTGACTCATCTTGGGACTCCTTACCCTCCTTGGGGAATGGACGGGGGGTGGGGTGGAGGGATGGATGGTAGTGGTAGGAGGCTGAGGCAGGACTGGGAGGGACTGGGAGGAGGGGAGGGAGGGCAAGCCGTGGTATACATGGAAAATAAAAACCTTTATAAATAAAAAAATAAAAAAGAAAAACCATGGGGTAGGGGAAACGCATTTTCAAAAGTAAAAAATCAAGACCTCAGAGCACTCCTGGAAAACCAGGTTAGGCGAAGTCACATGTGTAAGCTGCAGGGACCCTCTACATTGACAAAGTGCCCTGCAGACCATCTTCCTTCTGGTGGCACTCTGGTTGGATTCTCTGCTCCGTTCCCAGGCTCTGGTGCACACATAGGTAGGCTGCTTTGTTGTATTGATTTCACAACAGCTCTAGTTCACACAGCACCATAAAGACTCAGGAAGCCAAAGCCTATAAAAGTCTGTCTTTACTCTTGTCTCTTGAAACACAGGCAATTTGGAATTCCCAGCACCATAAAGATCTCACCAGGTGCTGAAATGTGTGGAAAGTATCTTGAGTTGATGGGTCTGGCACGTTAACCCCCACACTCTTTGTCGATATGCCACTCACTGCCCTGTGTGGTTGCATGGGATTGGCAAAATATATCCTGTGCTTTTTACCACTTCACACACGCTGTCTCACGTGGCACCCAATACCACTACCACCTCCACCAGGTTGAAAGGGAAAGCTAATGCAGTTCTTGGCAGCCACCCTCCTTCCTGATGGTGTTGATTGCTGTGTGACTGGCATGTGGTTTTACAGAGGCTTTGCAGGTCTCTTGGCAGCATGCAGGCTTTGCTTGTATACCTACATATCTATTTATTAGCAGTATTGCATCTTTCCAGCCTTAAGAAGATGGAGAGGTTTTAATGAGAGCACTGCTATGGCCAATGGTAATAGTTGCCACAGTAAAATTAGTCCAACGGACAGCAGGATGGCTGGGGAAGAGTGGCTGGTAAAGGAACTTGCAAGTAAACATGCTGACCCACGCCAATCCTGGAACTTATACAGAGGCACATGGAGAAAATATTCTTCACAAAGTTGGCAACTGACATCCATGGATGTTTGCCTATATACACACATCATGCACATGCCTCCTCCAAATAGGTAGGATAGGTAGGATCAACATAGTAAAAATGGCAATTCTACCAAAGGCAATCTACAGATTCAATGCACTGCCCATCAAAATCCCAACACAATATTTTTTGGACCTTGAAAGAAAAATACTCAATTTCATTTGGAATAACAGGAAAGCCAGGATTGCCAAAACAATTTTACTCAACAAAGAACCTCAGGAGGTATCACCATCCCTGACTTCAAGTTATACTATAGAGCTACAGTAATAAAAACAGCCTGGTACTGGCATAAAAACAGACTTGTGGACCAGTGGAATAGAATTGAGGATCCAGACATTAACCCAAAAACCTATGAACACCTAATCTTTGACAAAGAGGCCCAAAACATTCAATGGAAAAAGATAGTATATTTAACAAGTGGTTATGGCATAGCTGGATGGAAGTGTGTAGAAAAATGCAAATAGATCCGAGCCTGTCACCCTGCACAAAACTCAAATCCAAGTGGATCAAAGACCTCAACTTAAACCCAGCCACTTTGAACTTGATAGAAAAGAAAGTGGGAAATACACTTCTACAAATTGGCACAGGCGACCACTTCCTAAATATAACACCAGTGGCACAGA